>BQNB010010951.1:0-22500 GCA_026074375.1 Tanacetum coccineum
CTTGAGGAGGTTGATGAATAATGGGAAACTGCGGGGGTTCAATTTGGTCAAAACCGGAATAATTAGAATCATAACACGGATTAGGTTTGTAATAATTCTGGTTTATCGGTTGACACTGGAAAGTCTCATGAAGACCCTCGCAGTTTTCACAATAAGGCTCATCGAAGATTAATTGATCATATTGAAAATTAGGTGAAGTTTGTGGAAAATAATCGAAGTTTTGATTGAAACACCGGATTATAGACAAACGAGACCTGAGGCGAACAATCGTAACCATTGTGAGCATCGTTCCCGCATAACTCACGAAATACGTATCGTATTGGGGTTGTGGATGTAGTCGGAAAAGCTCAGAGAATCGTTGTACGAATTCGGATTTGGATCATAAGCGGATGAATTTCCAGCTCTCGAATTGCAAAACAAACAAAATCCACCATTTAACGGGCTTTCACACTCGCAACAAGTGACTGGTTTTCCGTCTCCAAAAGTGCAGTTTATACAAGTTCCATTACTAAGACTGAAACCACACTGCTGGCACGTACATGGATAACAATAAAAGCCAATACACGGTTGTCCACACCCCATACATTCGCCTTGTTCGAATGACGTCATTAGAATTAAACAAATTAGAGGATAAGAGAAAGAATTAAACAGAGTTTGAGGTTACGAAGAATATTTTTGGATTTTTGAGGTTTTTAAGCAACATATTTTATTAATGGACAAAATGAGATTGAATAACTTAAACCGATAATCAACTTGCTTCACGGTAGCTCTCAAAAAGAAAAACACACAAAGGAGCGGAGGAGCGGGAAAGCGCGAAGCTATTAAAAACCTTCTCCTTTTAGATCGTAGTTCCTCGGAACAACCCTCCTTATACCCCTCTTAGAGTTTGTTAAACTTCTAAAGGTGAGCCGTACTTGACAAGTGAAACAAAGACAAGTTTTAAATCTTTTAATTGGGAACTTATTAGGTGTTGTTGATTACTTGATATTCACAAAATTTTGAAAAATAAAATATTTTTGGATTTTTTTATAAAAATATTCACAAAATCAAACACTAATCTTCAAACGGAACACGAAAATCGCACACACCTCCCTGGCAGCGGCGCCAAAAATGATCGTTGTTTTAATTTAACCCTTTATAATTATATAAATATATAATAAATATATAAATAATAAGGCTAAATCAACGGTAAAGTATTTCGAGAGGCTTTTAAAAGATTCATTTCTATCCAAAACAAAATCTCTCAAAAATCTACCCGGGTCGTTCACCCAACGAGGTGTGAATTGAAAATCGGAAAACGTTCGTGATCGCGTTTTTTAATGGTTAAAGATTTTTGGAGTTGGTTTTCTACTTTCTACAATTAAAATGCAAAAACAATGAAAGAAAACCTAAAAACGAAAGCTAGAACGGATTTAGACCTAAAAACAAGAACGGGATTGAAAACCCGTTCTTTAAAAAAACAAAATGATAAATTTTAACCCTACGGATGCAAATTTAATTTTCCTAGATGCTAAATGATAAAAGAAAATTTTCTAAAAAAGAATTATATTTTTTTTGACTTTTTAATGAATTAAAAACAGTTTTGAAAAGAAAAAATGATTAAAAATAGTAAACAAAATGAGAAAAATCTAAAAATATAAGGAAAAGTAGTTGAAGATATGCTGGATATAAGAAAAATAAGAGTTTGAAAAATGGCTTATTAAATAAGCCAGAAATAAGCAAAAGTTGGCTGAAAGACTAAAAGGGAAAAAGTGTATATAAATTAAATGTTGAGTAGGGCTAACAGATAGCCCTACTGGTGTCGTTGGTGAGTGTGTTTGTGTGGGACGACTATGTGCTTAGGGGGAGGTCCAGGGTTCGAATCCTTGGCCACCCTTTTTGGTAAAATTATTTTTTTTCCTTTTTTTTAAACTTATAAAAAACACAAAAATAAGCAGTTTTAAAAAAGACAACTTTTTTTTGAAACTCAAAAATAAGCCAGTTATAAGCTGAAAAAGCTGGCAGGTTTAAGATTTTTTAAACTAAGGACCTAAGCTAAACTGCTAAGCAACTTGAGGAAAAATAAGCTAAGGGTGAAAAAGAAATAAGCAAAAACAGATTGAACACTACATCTAATAAGCAAAAGCAAACAAAATTAAGCTAAGCAAAACAGACTAATAAGCTAAAAAATGGAAATAAGCTAAGTAGCTAAAACATGCAGACAAACAGCCTTGGGGACAACCTTTGGGCTTATTTTTAAACCCAAAGATGGAACCTTATGGGCTTAAGGCTTATACCAGCTTAAAGCTTGGCATGGGGGCTACTAGAATAAGCAATGAAAATATGGTTTGAAACAAAAATAAGTAGTTAAAAAGTCTAATGAAATAGGCTGCTTACAAAGATTGGCTAATTTTTGGTTTTTTTTCCTAAAAGACATATGGGCATAAGCAGGCCTAACAATAAGCTAGAAAATAACCTTAAAAATGAAAAATAAGTTAAAACAGATGGAGTTCACCAACAAATGAGCTTATGTTTAAAAATTTAGACTCTAAAAACACTGTTAACTAACTTAAATTTGACAATGAAAAAGGACTTTAAAATCTAGAAAATGACTTGACAGATTTGAACAAAACAAAAGTGACCCAAAAGACTCTTGTCCTACTGCATTAGTACACTAAAAAGGAACTCTAAAACAACCCTTAAAAACTGATTTGAAAGCCTTAATCAAATAAGCTATATGAAAAATGATTTGGCACAACAGTTTTAAAGAGATTTGTAGAAAAAACTTAAAAACTAGCATCTAAAACTTAAAACCTTGAAAATAGCTTTAAAACAACTTAAGAAATGCTTGTATAAGTTGGCCAAGTGACCCAATGTTTTTTAAACCAGTATGACCCGTTTGACCCCTTATCCCAAACACCCCTTTAAAAATGAAAAGTCAATTTAAAAACTGATTAGCAAGGATTTAAGTTGAGATTTTGAAAACAGATTAATAACAATGAAAAATAAGCAATAAAGAGTAATAAAAACACAATAATAAGAACTGACAATAAGCAAATAAGCATAAGTAGATTAAGAGGCAAATAAGACAGTTTTTTAAAGAAACATAAAATAAATGACAAATAAGCAATAAAAAGGGACACATAAGCATAAGACAACATACATAAGCAAGAATAAGCAGGAATAAGCACAAAATAAGCAGATGGACAGTAAAAAGCAAAAAATTGAAAAATGAGAAAAACTCACAAGTGTCCAATGCTTTTGGCAAGACAAATAGAACTCAAAACCAATCCTATATCTTCCCAAGTAGCACAAAACCCATGGCCATCCAAGATTTACCATGCTCCATTGCTTTGACAGATTTTGATTTTTTTGTGAATTTTTGGATTTTCAAACAAAATTGAAAACAGGCTTTTATATAAGCTTTTGATGATTCAAAGGCTTATATAAGAGCTTAAGAACAGTAATTAAAGAACAAGTAAGCTTAAATGACAAGTATTTAAAGGAACTTGTAAATTTCATTAACTTGAAAAAGGTACAATGCTTGTAATTAAAAGACAGTAATTAAAATGACATGAAAAGTAAATGACAGGTAATTTAATTGCAATAATAAAAATTGGTACAAATTTGTTAATACAAGACAACAAAATTTGACATAGGTAAAAATAAGCGAACTAGCCCTATTTATACTAAGAGGTCTTCAAACTTGTGTTTCTTTACTGAGAGACTTCAAAGGTGTGCTTGTTGTGTGAGTGATTAGCCATAAATCATCTCAGCCATTGGTTTTTCTTTGTGCCTAAGTTCCTCAATCTTGTCCCTTGATCCGTTTATCATCTTTCTTTGTCCAATAGGGTTTTCTTGGATTACGAGCATGTACATGAGCCATGTGGGCTGGAGTTTTTAGACTGGGGTGAACAGTAAACGAGGTGAAAGAGACACTTGAACAGTGTCTATGAAGTTTGGCGAGAAAGGGGGGTTTAACTGTGTTTTGTTATTGATGCAGGGTATAAGTTTGGGAAGTTGGTACAATTGGCCCCCCATTGTGTATTGTACAATTGCAATCATCGTCCTTTGTTGTGTAAAACTTTTGGGACTTGTCAATTTTGGTCCTTGAGGGATACTAGTGAGTTTTACACTCATAGTCCCTAAGGACTTAACAGAGTTAAGTATAAAGGCTAATATGGCTTAACGACAGTTATATGACTTGGGCCAAGTATATTCTTTTTGGGCCGATTTAATATATAAAAGGAAATTGGGCCTTTTTAAAGGATTTGGGCTTTAAGTCTTCATATAATGTTTAAATGGGCTGACCCGACCCATTAGATGGGTATGGGTGGGCCCATTTAACATTTCTTCAGTTTTAGCCTCGGCTTTGACTATTGACTTTTCAGGGTTGACTTTGACTTTTTGACTTTTGGCTTTTCTATTCCGTGCTCGGTTTTGTTCGTTTTTGCTTAATTTTTTGTCCTTTTCTCGGATATCCGTTTCCTGCACAATATAAGTGAAAATATACAAATACAATGTATTTTTGGTATGTTTTTAGTCGTTTAAGTCCGGTTTTAATGGAAAATGGTATGTGTAATTAAGCACATACCAATATTCCTTCCATGATCCAGCTAGAATCTGAGGGATCTACCTAGGAACACTCTATTAGATAGAGTGGAAGTCCTAGGTATGATCGAAAAAGGAGTAAAGTGAGAATAAGGGAATAGTGTCGACTGAGATGAAGCTAGTGCTAGAACAAACCCAACAAGGTACTAGTCATAAAGTCTCGGTAAGCACTAAAGGGGTTGCAGAATGAAAAAGAATTGTAAGGATAAAGGGTGAAAAGAAAGAAGCCCTCCATACAACCCTAAGCAGAAACCGGGTCAATACATAATCTATCGGTAATCACAAAGATGATTCTGATATTGAAGACTAACATCATGGACCCAGTGATGCAATGCACAACCCTCCCTAGCCACTCAGAATCTCTCAAAAGATTTTTGTTTCATTTCTCACGGAGATCAACATGTTTCTATCGGCTTTCTCATTCCGAGATCGTTGATATTGAAAAGGTGGCAGTCCGCTCCAGCCTCCGATTACCAAATAACAAATGTGCACTTATAGAGTCTAGAGCCAACGAGATCCATCAAAAATCTCACTAGGACACAAATTCCAATATACAAAATGTCGTACATCATTATACAACATTTGGTATCAAAAAGTCCTACGCATTATCCTTGTGATAATTGCCAGAACATCAGAGTGATACTCTTTAGTATTCACAGTGACGATGGAAATCCTTCTTGAGCCAACATCAAACAAGCTCTTGGTAGGTGACTTGCGAGATTCTAAATGAATCAAGCTTGTGTCAACTGGATATCGATTTTGGTCCAGTATATGAATTGACGACTTAATCAGAAAGATAGTAACTATCTGGTTCACTCTTACCGTGCTATCTGCTTTGAGACGTTCTAGTAATGAGAACAAGCAAGTACAATGAATCTAATGCAATCGCGTTAGGGGATCTAATACTTTGAGCTGGAAACCCTGTCAAAGAGGTTCTTCTAAATTAAACCTACATGATCATAGGTACAATACTTACTGTAAAACGGTCCTCATGGAATCGAAGGTTAATGTAACCGAACTTAAGATGAATGACAAAGCCATATTCGTCTATACCTGCTGTTTATCACTAAAATCAATTTTCAGGTATAAGTGACGGTGTTACAACGTCATTCCAGCGGAGTCAAGATTCAAGACCTCATGCTCAATCGATAAACTTATATACATGATGAAAGCTCAAACTATCAAAGTCTTCCGCAATCTTTGATGTATAAGCACTTCCTCAAAAGAACATTTTTGACAAGATTGTCGGACAATAACAAAGATATATCTCACAAGTGGATCAAGTACTACTCCTTCCATGATGTGGTACAAGTAATCATGTTAAAAGAAAAGGTTGAGGGAGATTGTTAGCAAGCTTTCAAGACCTTGAGCATGAGGATGGAGACACAAGATCGTAAGCAGGCATAAAGATTCAAGGATAAAGATTCAGAGATCTTAGTAGTCAAGATAAATCAAGGCCAAAGACCACGATATCAGTATTTTGTCAAAGAATATCAAGTTAAAGATCAAGATCTAAGATCACAAGCATGCAAATGGAACTTCAAAAGGAATTCCCTAGAATACAAGGCTCCAAGACTTAAGACGTCACAAGAAGGATCCACAATTGAATGACCACTCTTTAAGGGGAGATTGTTAGCCGTGTTTTTAGTAAAAGTGATGGTCATTATTACTCCCAAGCCTTGTATAGGAAAACAAACTTTTACGAGAATTACACTAAGCTAATTGGGCCTTAGTGTCAGGCTTAAAGCCCATTGGTAGTAAGTCCGGCCCAACATAAATCCCAAACAAACCTGTTAGTGCAAATATTACAATATTTAATCTATACAATCTCTATATGTTTTGGTGATGACAAACATGTAACTTGTAATACATAATGTAAAGTACGCAAGTTACTCGTAATCACAAATCATCAATGCATACATGCATCAACATCTCTCGACGTGTTCATGGTGATGAAATGATATCATCCAACAGTTTAAGTCTATATGTTAAAAATAGAGTACTATACAAAAATTTCACCAAAAGTACACCACACTTAATGGCAAGTACGCGCCGCACTTCTAGGGCGGGATAAAGAACAAATATAATCTAAAACGTTTATGTCATTTGAACCAACCACACAACACAAAAAAAACTCTCAAAGGCGACAGGCAAAGCCTCCGTTAGTGATCAAAAAACAACAAGATTTTCTTCAAATTCACTCCATCAATAGAAAAATGCCTATGGTAATAATTATCTTTATCATATTATTGTTCTTGTTTATTTATGTTAATTTTTAAATTAGGATTTATAAATTTTAATCTCAGTTAATAGTTTGATTATGGTTAATGTTTTCTTATGTTTTAACTAATTTATATCTATATGAATATTGTTAATGTTCTTGTTAAATTATGTTATGATGATGAATTAAAAAAAATGTTTAAAACTGTTCAAACTTTCTTGGGATGATAATGTGATGTTATAAACTTATTCTAAATGATAAAAGCTCAAGTTCTTATTGAGTTTTTCTTGTAGAAATTCAAAATTTTCATCCCTAAGACTGAAAGTATGCCGTTTTTGTTATCAAAACCGACGCACTTGTTTGAAACCTAAAAAGTATGTCACACTTGTTATCACCGCACTTTTCTCTGAAAAGAACAAACATATGCTATACTAGCAAAAGCGTATCTAGGCTTGCCCAATTGTAATACTTGATATAATAATATAACTATATAGAATATATTTATATATACATAGTATATATTATATATATATATATATATGAGATATATATATTAATAATATGATAAATAAATGTATATATATATATAATGTGTGTGTGTGTGTGTGTGTGTGTGTGTGATGTGTGCTTTCTTTGTGCAAGAACTTAGGTACCTCTGGACATCATGAGCCGGAACCTCTGAGCCATCCAAGAAGGCACCATATACTGAGACTATTGAAGAGGCTATGCTAGGACTTGTTTACCCACCAAAACCTAATGTGGGTGGTTTTGTCAATCATGAAGGCAAAAAAAAGATGTAACCATTGTTCTTGAAAGTTTACATCTGAAGCAAGTGTACTGCACATGTGATGTTGATTGGAAACGTTTTAAAAGCAATGGTTGTGCAGAGACTATTGAAGAAGTTGGAGATTAAGTGATTAGAGCTAGGCGAATATGAAGAATATTCATTCTAAACTTGGAGACGTTTCTGGGAGATTAGTTGTGTCATGAATATTTTTTCTACATTTGAGTTGAGAAAAGTGGCTGATGAGAGTGATACAAAGAAAATATAAGTTTAGATTGGAGGCCGTAAAACACTTTTGATTTGTTAAGTTTGCTCATCGTTTAGGTTTGAATTCTAGTGTGGAGATTAGGGAGGAAGGTTTTAAAGTTTACTTTTAGGGAGGTTTGCGTAATGATGATTACTTTGATGCTAATGAGTATTGGGTAAGGATTAGTAGTGAGGATCAGCTGTGTTTTTCTAGGAGTGCTACTCAAACCATTAGGAGTCCTATTCTAAGGGTTTTGTAAAAGATGATTATGTATGGTTTGTTTCAGAGGACGACCGGGTATGACAAAATTCAGAGGAATGAGTTGTGGTTGATGTGTATATTTAAGGATAAGAATAGGGAGAGATATGCTCATGTTGCTTGGGTAATTGGTAAGTAGATGAAGAGGAAAGGTATGGGTACACAGGAGGGAAGTATAATTGTTTATGGGAAGTTTGTGACAAAGTTGGTAAAGAAGCTTTAGCTTCTGTTTGATGATGTTTTGGATGGTCTTAAAGACCCAATTTACTGTAGGTCTCTTGATGTTACCACCCCTAGGGAGTTGATTGGTCCTGATGGGAGGTTGATTGTAAAGGACCCAGCTCTTGGTGTCCCGAGGTTTGCTATACCTAGACCCCAACGCCTGACCTTGCAGGATTTATCTGATAGGATTGGCCGTATAGAGATTCGCTAGGTTTTACTGGAGTGTATGTCACGTAGGCAGTCATACCATTCTGATAGGTGCGCGAGTGTTTTTGAGTACATGGTTGGGCATTATAGAGTGTCGTTGGATAGATACTATGCACCGCCCGAGTATGATGAGCAGTAGCAGCAGTAGTGTTAAGATGACACATGCTGGAGTTTTGGTGATAGGTTGAGAATCATTTTGCCCATCTAGGATATATAAAATTGAATAACATAATATGCAGCGGAATAAATAAGAACATCAATGTTATGAACAAGATTTTCTTTATTCATACTAATAATGAACTATAAACTAACTAATAAACTAATTAATAATACACACATTTTCTTTGTGTGTCTAGACTCTCATTGGAGAGATCTAACTATGATGGATATTATAAACCATACGCCTATGACCCTTTATATAGAGGGTTTACAAGAAAACCTAGCTTACATAGAAAGCTAACTTAATTTATCACATTAAGTCCTTGTTGTTTCATCTTTCTTCATTTTGCATATGTAGTTTTGTAATCATCAAATCTGAGATCCTAACAAACATTCCCTATTTGATATTACAAAACAATCTTCATGAATGGAACAATCTTCAATGCTTCCCCTTGACTTAAGATCTTCTTGAACATGTCACCACACATAATAAGCTGCAAATCAATAAACTTGTAGTCTTCTTCCCCTTTTTGTAATCATCCAATAGGGGTCTTGTGTAGATATGCAACTTGTAAACACTTCCCCTTAAGTGGTGCATATAGATGGTTAAACATTTAATCAATAAGCTTCCCCTAAAACCAATATGTTTACCATCTCTTGAATCTCAAACTCTGTAGGCTCTATGTAGTGATCACTGATGAAGAAAACCGAGTATAATGAATTTGATGAACAAGTAGAATATCCCAAACTTATGTCTTATGTATTGCACTATCCACGTGACATCAAACTCATACTACAGGGAAAAGTATAAGTAGAACGCAATCTCTTGACAAAATCCTCATTTATCCTATAAAATGAGTGAATTCAGCTCAGTCAGATAAACCTTCCCCACAAAAGGACAAAAATCAAAGCGTCAGTCTAGGGGCGGCCCTCTTAGTGCCTAAGGCGGCCCCCCATATATATATGGGACCGCCACTAGCTGACCGTTGGATTTCCCTGCCTATAAATAATGCACTCTCTCCTGTATAAAATTAACCCTCCTTGCATAGATTTTTTAAATTCTTTTCTCTCTTTAAAATCCCCCTTCTCTCTCTAAATCTCTTGATCACTAACATAGTTTAATCTTGTTTAATTGTGATCCAATCTTCTATCATTTCCTTCTTCCCTCATGTGCAAGAGAAGAACTTCGGTCATCTTCAAGATCCGAAGTTATGTAGTTTAGTTAGTCCATTTTTAACATTTGTTACATATAGATCGAGTCAATGTCTTCCAATCTTTAGTATTGTGTAGATCCGAATGATGTGTATATTTGGATGGGTTGATTGTGGGTTGGTTAGTATTTTAGGCCTTAAAATACATTGGTGAAGTGTTAGATTGGTTCTAGCTAAGATTAGGACTCGACATTTAGCTTAGTGTCAGAAAATAATGTAAGCGACGTGGTTTATGTGTTTAGGCCATAAAACACAAGGTTTGTTATGTTGGGCCATAAAACATAACGGGTTTGGTTGTACCCGAAGAAGAACTCGACATCTAGCTTAGTGTCGGAAAATAATGTAAGCTTTGGTATAAGGTTTTCTCCGCCGAAAGGGAGCTTGTTGATTAGTGAAGTAACTCTCGAGTTGGATACTCGAGGAGTGGAGTAAGGTGAAGAGGAGCTTCATGACCGAACCACTATAAATCATCATGTCGGTTTGCATTTTCTTTTACCCTTCGCTTTACTTATTTATTTACATTTATCGCTTTACTTTTATACTTGCATTGTACTCATGATTGTGTGAATGGTTGTGTATATCCTGTTAGTTAAAGTTGTGTAGCTCTTTGTGCTAAATATTGTGAGTGTGGTTATATTGTTAGAATATGCTTTAGCTATTGTAAACCTATGATCGACACTTCTCATATTGCGTCAAACTTGATTGGTGATTTGATATAAAAGATCTAGTCCAAAAACCTCTTCTGGAGGCGGTCCCATAAATCAGGCGGCCCCCTGATATACTTGGCGGCCCCCATATATATATGGGACCGCCGGTAGAAGAGTGATGTAATTCTTGATCTTAAAGTTTTTAATGGAAACGTATTCACCCCCCCTCTACGGTTTCCACAATTGGTATCAGAGCCACGTCGCTCTAGTTTTCAAAACAAATAGTTTTTAAAATAGAGTACGATCCATGTATCAAATTACCCATGAAGGGGGATTAAATATGAAAAGTGTTTTGTTGCTTGATTCGTACTAGTTTTGTTGTTAAATATACCTCGTATACTAGCTTGAATGAAAATATTCTCAAAAAGCTTGGAAGTGTTAAGATACGTCTTTGTAAGCCCTAGGAATAAAAATGATGTCTAAAACACGTGCTTTATGTGTTGGAACAACTCCCTGAAGTCCTACGTCCCTACATTAAGTTACCAAATGATTTTATACGAAAAACGTATTTTTGGGTCACTGGTGGCGGTCCCATAAATGTCCGGGCGGCCCCCTAATATATCTGGGGGCCGTCACCTTTATGGGGGCCGCCTGTCTGTTTCGTCAGTTTTTGGCAAACTTCGAAAAATCATATAAAATCAACCGTAAGTCCGTAGAAGTCGTGCCACCCGCCATTTCGAAGATAATTGAGTCTAGTTTCATTTAAAAATACTTCCAAGTCTTTATTCTAAACTTAAGTCAGTCAGAAATGCAAAATACTACATAGTGGTCAAAACTATATGTTTCGGTTTGACGTAAAACTTGTAGTTTACCTTTTCTTTCAAGTCGAGCATTTCTAGTCAACTTATCCTTGAAAACATTGATCTTGATTAATTTTTAAAATGGGGAGGAAACTATTTTTGTTTTCAAATAAAATCAAGCTATGTATACATCGTTATATCTAATACACAAAACGACGACGAATAAGTTATGACATGCTAATATGATTATGAGTATTTACCTTGAATCGTCATTTTGTTAATAGATATTATTAAATGAGCATTGCTACTTGTAATTGAGCTACTTATTTATCTAAACACACATGTCATGTACACTATTTATTTGTTCATAGTTTTTCGAATTATGCCTAATAGGAATTACGTTAGATCTCTTGCGTTAAGTTGCAAATTGTTTGTGCTATGCATATAGGCATTGATTACTTTATTTACAAGTGTTACATAAACATCTTGTAGATCATTTTGAGTGTAGTAACCCATTTAAAATTGAGAGTTAAATAGTTTGTCAAGTGTGTGAAAAAATAATGTCCTAAGATCATATTTTAAAACCCATCATTAAAATATTTCCAACACATTATCTCTCTTCCAACAAAATGTATAAATATTTTCATCATCTTGCATTGTTTGACCTCGGGTTGGTTAAACAAAATAAAAAATTGTATTAATACATTGGTAATTAAGTAAATGAAAATATTTTTTTAACTTTGCTTGTGCTTGCATTTGTTCTAACATACACACATAATTATATTCTTTTTATAAACGTATAGTATTTTACAAAAGATGTGTGTTGTATAAAAATGGTTAAGAAAATCATTAATATACTCATAAAATGTCAAAAACTATGCATACTATACATATCAACAAATAGTTTTTCGCACAAGCAAAATATATGACAATCTTGAAGTAAGAAATTAACTTGTCATTATTCATAACCTCACCTCACAACTAGTCTTAGAATTAATGGAACACACTATGAAAATCTTTATTTGTTTTCTTTTAAAAAGAGTGTTCGTGAGGGTCAAGAAAGATTTCGAATATATATCGATTCATTATTCAAATTATGATTGATATTATTGTCGAATCTAATTGACAAGTTTTCGAGTATGGACAAGAAATCGGATTCTTATTTGTCTAGCTTTAAGATTATATCAAAATATAACACAGGATGATTATCTTACAAACCAACATACCCAATCACACTCGATTGATATGAAAATAATGATATCCTTTTCAAGACAAAAAGAATATGCATCAGATCATAACTCCACACTTGTGTAATGATTCATATAGAGTCTACTTGTCCAATAGTTTGCTCCAGAAAATTTGTTGCAAATAATGCATAAAATACACAATTAAAGTAGGATAGCGACTTGAATGTCTTGACCAAAATATTTCAAGTAATTTACCTGTAATGCAAGTTATAAAGTCGTCATCTCCGAAAAGCCAAACATGAGCAAATGCACAACATATGTAACTTTGCTCAAACAATTCAAAAGCACAACTCAAAACTCAAACTATTTTCCCATCAAAACTCTCTCTTACTTTATCAAATAAGCATAATATTTCTTCTTCACCAAATGAGAACCCTTTAACCATCTAAGGTTAGAATTAAGAAGAATTGAACATATTTCACAAACCATTCTTGTGCTTTCTTTCAATAGGTGATCATAAGGGGATTTTGAATATGACGATGATTATTATTCAAACGATAATCAATCTCATTATTCAATCCAATTACAAATTCGGAATATAAACATGAAATCAAGATTAGGATTTATCTAGATCACGAAAATATCAATCAAATGACCATAAATATTTTCCTGTGTCTACATGTTTAACCATTCTTGGTTATTACATGAAATCACGAAGTCGATTACAAGACAACAAGATTAGTCATCGAATTACAATTCACACTTGCAATAAAGATGTTTTATTGAGTCTAAACTGTTCAAATGTTGTGTTATTAGCTATGGTCAAATTATACATGCTAAACTTAACACACTCTAAGTAGGATTGACGACTTATGAATTTCCATCGGGAAACTCATAAGTACTCAAACTTGATAAGCAAAGACTTGGATGTCATTTCTGAGAAAACTCAAACCAGAAACCCTTATAACTTATATAAGTTTCTCTTAATAACCTAATATCAACACCATCTCCTAAATAATGGAAAAATGATCCTTGCCCAAATTTGGCACCTCCACGGATCGATGGACCTTTCGTCCTAAATTCATATTCGGGTTAGGTAGATCCGCCCTATGGCATTAGATTTAAACATCTTCCTCTTGTCAAATCTCTTGCTTAAAAGTCTAACATAGACGTAACTAAACTTTAGTTAATCATCATTATTTCTACAAAGAAACAAACACAAGATCTATTGAGGTAAATAACCTTAATTGGATTTCTTTCATAAAAGACAAGAAAATGTGCATTTTTTTAACACCCTCAATATAGAGCATTACACATTGTTACTTTTAAGCATACTCATAGGTCCTAGATGACTCATTCTTTCTTATAGCTACAACAACTTGCTTGCTCTCTCATTCAACCTTAAAATTCCACACATCTTGATTAGGATTATATCAACCGAAATTAAAGTACGTTAGTTGAGTCATAGTAGGCCTTGTATGAAAAGACAATACAAATTTTATCTTTGCTACACTTCATTAGGCAAATATAGGAATTCTATTTTGTCTAACATGATAATGACTACCAGAGAATCTATTGCACTAGAAATTCAATTTGACCTAACGGTTGAATTGCTTCCAAAAGTGAAGTTAGGTTCGTAGTATAACTTGTAAAAATTGTCGTGTTTAGCCTGATTTGAGCACCACTAGTGATAGTCTCATATTCATTCTCTAATTTGATTAAATGTCTCTTCTTAAATATGCCTAATGATAGTCTACATCGATAGACTTTGTATTTCATTAGGAGTGCACACTAAGCAAGTAGAAATTAGGTTTCCCCTTGGTCAATCTAGACTACATGCATTTCACATATCTGCTTTGAAATTTCTAGATGATAACGTGCTCCTACGTAATGTAATTATATGCTTTCATGTTTATCTTAATGCTCAACCTTTATTTGCTTAGCTGTAACACCCCCAAATTGGGTCGCAACGGAATAAGGGTCCGGGGCGTGTTACTTCTCAGATCAACAACACAAGATAATATAAGAACGACCAAAAAGTCGTTTAAAACTGATACATTGTGGGGGGGGTGACGGGGGTGTGGGGAAGCGGGTGGGAATTTATAAAGTATTGTGTACAAAAGCCCCGAAGCTTTACTTGTTTACTTGTATTATTACAAAGATTTCCAGCCCATAACAGATACACAAAATGAAAAGCGACTAAACTTTATGCATGACTTCATAATATAACCCCAATGTATCCTTCGCACCCTCGTGCTTAATGAACCTGAAAAACATTGCATTTAAAACATCAAACATTAATTGTTGGTGATTTCATAGGTTTAAGTAAATGTATATCAGGACGCAACGCAAGACTTTCCCAGTGATAATGCAAACAATTCAGACATCACAAAAGGTAATTACTTTCCTAAGTCATTGACACCGAAGCTTGGACATAATGAATACAATATATAAAATTGCCTACATTGCCCGGATGATGTTCAACCCGTAACACTTTATCCGACATGATATACGTTTCGTTTCTAGTGATAGCTCTCACCCAACGGGGAGGTCAATCCCAAATAATCTATCTAATAATCATTCGCGCTCACATTCCAGTAATTGACAGTTTCATGATTCATGGGCATAGTGGGGTTATCGCAACTTAGACAAAACGTAATCATGATAAAATGTTACTTGCGTCTAAATAGTAAAATATGCATATGTTTTACTCACCCTAAAAAACTTGTAATTAATAATTTTTAAAACACGGCTATGAACACACCTCGAGTACGTAAACGATAAAACAAAAATCCCAAGTAAAAACGCGTCACCTAACGCTCGTAATCAACCTAGTTAATATAGGATCAATCAGTATCAAGTATGTTGTCTAACAACAACTATAATAATCCTATATAGTTGTCATTCGTACTATCGATCGGCTAACCATAATTTAGGAGGTCATGACATGACGTACAGTAGTAGGACACTTTAAATCGTAAATCCAACAACTCGTCAATACGCCATCCGAAGAAGCCTCATTATGAAATTCCCTAGTAATATAGCACTTCGATAACTAATAACATATATAATCTATATAGCTATATCACCATCTATTTGTTTAAGTGAAATCGTAATTATAAAGTAAAAACATTTATAATTACTCCTTTACTAAAAATGACATAACTTTGTCGTTTTAAGCCCGTTTCTCGCGTTTCTTACGCCCACGCTTTTGTATTAAGACGAGTGATCATAAAATCACATTCTTAGGTTTTTGAGATTCTGCGATGAATAGTGTTTTTACTGTTCATAACAGCTATATAATCGTTTTTATACGTAAAACCCGTTTTTGTCGTATCTTATTCGTTATAGCTCCGTTTTTAGCGATTCTTTCGAACACGTTCTCGTAATTGAAAGTTTTATCATATTATTGATGTTTATAAAGTATAAGTTTCATTGGAAAGTACTTTTTATAAAAATTGTTTTATAAAAGTATTAACTATCGTAAACTTGTAAATAGCGTATCTTCTTCGTTATTAATCGGTTTTTCGAGTTCTTTATGACCCCTCGATCCTTGTGACATGTAGTATTTTATAAAATCATAAAACATATATGTAAATTTTGAATTACAAACAGCCCCTTAAGATATTTTTTCCAAAATGTGTTTAAAACTTGTTTTTAGGACTTTTTAGCTTTACCACTTTGTTACAAACCCATTAGAACCCTTAATATCTTATGTCTTTGATATAATTTAGGTCCATTAGGTCATGTTTTGTTCATGTGAGTCCAAGATAACAAGATTAACATGTTATTTTACCATTTTCACTTGTAACTCATAAGTTGACTTTTAGAAACCCTAATTTGCACTTAAACATGTTTATACTTAACCAACATGTTAAAACACTTATACATTCCTTTTAACATAATATTATCATCCATATGACATGTAAATAAGTGTACAAAACAATGATCATAAGTAAATATTCATTTTACATATTCAAAAGTACCCTAAATGGTGATTTAGCTAAATATAACATATGAACACATAAAATTCCCCCTAGTATTAGAAATGATTAAGCTTTATATATAACCTTGTGTGGATGAGTAGAGAAGAGAATAACAATCACACCCTTGTGATTAACAACCTTGGCTTGAAAATATTAGGTGAAAACCCTAATTTCAACCAAAAACCCTAATCTTGCAATATCTTGTTAAAACCCTTTCAAAGCTTAACCAACCCTTCAATTCTTCTTAGAATACCTTAAGTATGATATGTAAACACTAATATGGTGAAAGAAAATCAAAGTATGGATTGTGTATTAAAGGGGTTTTGAGCCGTGAGCTTAAGAGAGACAAGAGAAAGGTTTTTGTGATTTTTGGTTAAGTGTTTATGAAAGTAAGAGTGAGTGCATGCTATTTATAGTGAAAATATCTAATTAACCTAACCATGATCACTTTCCTAAACCCATTGCCACAAGAGCCCCTAGGGTAAATTAGTCAAGTGGTTTCATGGTGTACATAGTGTTCCCTATGAACTTTCTTAACCTTGATAATTTGAGCAAGTTTGATATAAAGATGATAATTTCTTGGTCCTATCCTTGAAAATTCGGCACGATGGCTCCCATGTTATTTATATTTATTATTTTTGGTATTGGGTATAATCGTGGGTATTCGTTTAAGCGTAGTTAGTTTTTTGGTGCTTCCGGAATGCCGAAACCCGTTTTATCGCGAAACGAAAGCATTTTACGTAGCCAATAGAATAATTAAGATGAACAAAGTTATTAATTATCCTCATAATAATCATATAACACTTGCTTGATGTAAACATTTAATTGTTTAATGCCCGTTTACATTGAATGATCATTTTTAGTTTACGCGATTTAACTTAACGTTTACGGTTTAAGAGCAAACGCGTAAAACCCTAAAAATAAATTGTGCATTACATAATGTCGTACAATGACCTAAAACATGAGGTGTTATATTAGCTATTGAATGCATATTTGTTATAAAAGCGTTTGCCTTTTTCTAGCAATTTAAATAAAATATCTCGTTGTTCATCTAAATAACACATGCTCCTAAGTGCTAAATGCTAACATGCTTTACATGATGATTACATTTAAAATTATCATGTTTTGTTTGCGTCATCTTACATGACTTACATGTTAATTGTGCACCTCACTATTTTTAGGTTGGATGTATGACAAATAAGGTTTAGATGTCATAACAGTCTTACACCTAATCTATTTTTAATTATTCGCTTTTGATGCATGCTTAGATAAACTTGCATGCTTATATCTATATGTCTTATACATCTATGTATATATTTTCTCACACTATAATATTTTCCTTCGCGTCCGCGTCACAAATCTAAAAAGTTAAAAGAGTCGTAGAATGGTCTTAAATCTCCTTGAGTCTTCATTCACACCTTCCCTTAATCATCATCTCCATTTCTTCCAAATCATCCACTCTTTCGTCAATAAAAGATTATATACAAATCTAACACTCCTCCAAGTAGGTTTGACAACTTGAATATTTCATCTGAAATATTCAAGTATCTTTAACTTACGATCGCAAACATTAAAGGTCATATCCGAAAATTCCTATTCAAGCCGTTTAACAACATAAGTTAAAACGCTCTCCTTTCTCTTCGACGAAAACATTCTTTCTCTTCGACGAAAACATTCTTTCTCTTTGATGAAAACATTCTTTCTCTTCTACGAAACATTCTTTCTCTTCGAAGAAAACATTCTTTCTCCCTTTGATGAAAACACTCTTTATCTTTCGATCACACCTCTTTCTTCTCGCTCAACCACGCCTCTACAACCATAGAGATGTCTAATCTCTTTCCTCTACTATTTCCGTAAACAACTTTAAGATAACCTTATACCTCGTCATATGATTGTTTTATGAACATCCACAATACTCGAGAAGACCACCATCCATCTTGACATTGTCAAGCTCGTCGTCTCTATCTTTGTTTGTTTTCTTTTTCTTTATTATTATTATTATTATTATTATTATTATTATTATTATTATTATTATTATTATTATTATTATTATTATTATTATTATTATTATTATTATTATTTTCGCTTATGAAACACACCAAAGATACGTCACCATTTCTTTCGGGACAATGTTCAAATGGAAACATCTCCATTCGAATAGGTTGCGTCTGAAGATAACATCGTCGACATTCTTTCTTTACCCCTCAACCGGGAATCGTTAAATTGTCTTTATCTAGGTCTAGGAATGATGGAACACATTTCGTAAATCTTTCTCTTCTTTTCTACTAGTCTCGATGTAACAACTGTCAATTTTTGGAATTTTTAAATGACTATTTTATCCTTTGACTTTTCGGGTCCGACCTGACTTTTTGACTTTTGATCGTTTATTGTCACATAAAAACGATTACCGCGTAACCGGTAACTTTTCGGAATAACATATATCAAAAACGACCCGCTAAATCACGTTTTCACGACTCGGACTCTAAAGGAATTTGATGTAAAACGACATTCCGAACAACTTTTTAGTTTTGCCCGAAACCTGAAAACAAGCAAAAAATGACTGAAATACCCTCACAAAATTTTAGAAGCGAGAACAACGCATACCGACACAAAAATAATTAAATTATATTTAATTATCACTTTTTATTAAATAAAAATATTTAATAAATTATTTATCATGTTATTCAGGAACGTTTGTTAAAAACGCAAATGTTCGAGTCATAGTTGTATTTTTACGGACAAAGCTTACCAGAGACACCCAATGACTACCAAATAAATAATAAACATTTTAAATAAATTTTATAAAACGTTTATGAAAACTAGTCATGTAAATACTCATAATTCATGGAAAAATCATTTGGAACGCAATGGCGCAAGTTTCGTGTTTTGAATTATCCGTTAAGTGGCTCAAACGAGTCCCGAACCATTATTTAACAAAATTTACACTCATGGTCCCTGTGGTAATATTTACAACACCAACCTTATACTATTATAGACTTGTCACATTTTTTTCATACTTATGAGTATATATACTAAAGTATGTAGGGTTTCATTTCATTTTATAGTAACCCTAGCCACACATATCCCTCTCTCTCTCTTTTCCAGCCGCCGCCGCTCCGGCCATATTCCAGCCACCCTCTGGCCGCCACCACAACCGCTACACACCACCACCTCGTCACCATCTTTAAGATCACCTCCATCACCACCACTGCTGCCGTCTCCACCCAACGCCACCACCTCACCATCATCATCCCCCCAACATCATAGTCTCCACCACACCGACACCACATCTTCACGATCAACTCCACCCCCGCTGTCACCATCTGAAACGCACCACCACCATCTTTATCAGTCGACCGAACACCACCATCACCACCACGTTCACCAGCCACCACAAGGGTGTGTTCGGTTTGTAGTCACAACCCAAAAAGAGTGCGTTGGGTTGGGTTTTCATAGCACAAGGGTGCGTTTGGTTTTTCTTAACACCATAAAAGGGTGTGTTTGGTTTTATGGAAGCACCGAGGGGGTGTGTTTGGTGTGACATAAAACAACATAAGAGTGCGTTTGGTGTTGATAAAACACCGTAAGGGTGTATTTGGTGTGACAGAAAAACCATAAGGGTGTGTTTGGGCTAACGAAAACACCATAAGGGGTGTGTTTCACCACAAGGGGTGTTTGGGTTAGCAGAAACACCACAAGGGTGTATTTGGGTGAGCAGGAAACCGTAAGGGTGTGTTTGGGTGAGCAGGAAAACCATAAGGGTGTGTTTAGGTGAGCAGAAAACCGTAAGGGGTGCGTTTGGCTTAACAGAAAACCGCAAGGGGTGCGTTTGGGTAAGCAGAAAAACCAATAAGGGTGCGTTTGGGTTAATATAAATCGGCTAATATAAATATGTTAAGTTTTGGTTAAATATAAAATCAGATTAAGTGGTTGTAAAAATGGTTAAATAAATGTGCTACTTATTATTTTGTTTTCTATTCAAATCTCGTTTAGATATATATATATATATATATATATATATATATATATATATATATATATATATATATATATATATATATATATATATATATATATATTTGAAACACGCGGGTGTTTGCAATATTGATTGATTTATTAAGAGGAAAAACATTGAATTTTATAAATATGGGAACGTCTTATAAACGAATAGATCATGCCAAAAAATCTATAAACTACTATACTTAATAAATTTCATTATAATTTCTATTATCTTAGTAAAACCGATAAAAGACGAAGTTATGTACTCTTAAGATTGTTTAATATATAATTATACAATGACCAGATAAACAAACGAGAACTATACTTTTATAAATGCGACAACTATTTTAGCTACAACCCGTCAAGAAAACGGAATACTAAATTATAAAATATTATTTTATAATTTCCAACCAGAAGATAAAGTTATAACTTTTGTAAAAGTTTTGAAAACATCGTTTACATAATTCTCAACTATAAAACGTGCGTTACTTTTATAACAAGGACTCTTTATTAACTTATATGGTGATTTCCAAACACTCGTCGAATTATGTTGCTTTAATTAGTTTCTCACATTTCTTATATAATACTTGCAAGGTATTATGTACCTCGATTATTTATTTAATTAGTTTCCTTTGTTATATAATTCACGGTATGAATTATGTACTTGTTTATTTTTCATATGTATTATATACGGAATATATTACATTCTCTGTGTTTACTTTTCGATTTATTTTATTTAACCAACCACCAAACTATTACAACTTGAAATCTAAATCTTTTATCATCGTGTCGCGTTGATGTAACCATCCATCAAAAAACCCAAACTCATCATCCTAATCTAGTGGGTCATAGCCGTTAAGATAAACTGCATCTTCTTGGTCGAGCCGTTCCGGTTTCCGTTTGTGTTGTGCTTAATATGTGCATTTCTGCCAATCGTTCTTCGACATCGAGGTGAGTTTATAGCCCCATGTTTTACTTGTTTTACATATATTTTTGGGGTGAGAACATGCTTGTTTGCAAATGCATTTACATGGTTGATTACAAATTGGTTTACATACTCATTTACATAGCTCGCTATGGGATACATTACTTGACTTCATTTTTGGTCACAAATACATACTTTACTTTTGAAATGATTACGGATTAGCTTAAACGGATTGTACTGATAACTACAAGTAAATTCCCGAGTGTTCTTGGAGGGAACACTTGCGAGGGGTACATATTCATTACAGCCCGGGTGTTCTTGGAGGGGACACATGTAATGGGTACATATGGTTTTCATTACTGCCCGGATGTTCTTGGAGGGGACACCTATGATGGGTACATATTGCATCGGTTTCATGATCTTAGAGTAATCGTAATCACTCATTGGGCAATACATACTTGAAACATTTCGTGATGGTTTTTTTAATTATCATGCATACTTTGAATAATTGCGGTCCAACTTTCATACATACAATTTTTGTGACTATTATAAGGGTTGAAATGGTCATACACACTTTGCAAATCTTTATGCAACATTTATACTTAACCAAACCTATGAACTCACCAACTTTATGTTGACCATTTTAAGCATGTTTTTCTTAGGTGAATTAGATGCTTGGATTATATGATGTGCATTGGAGTCTAAATTGACAAGATTTCATACATGGATTTCTACATATATACAAATGATCAAATCTCATTGTATTGCTTTCAAGCTTTTCATTGTTATGCAATTATAGGACAAATGTTATATCAATTTCAAGAAAATTAATGAGATTACTTTGCAAATGACACATTTAGAGGTCGTTCTCTCATACCTTACGTTGTGTATTATGAAGTAACACCCCCGGACATATTTCCGCTGCAACATATTTTTGTGGGTGTAACAGGTTGGTATCAGAGCCAGGTTATAGAGAACTAGGTTGCATATGTTACCTAGACTATAACCGTTTTCACAAACATTGCATCACATCAAATATTTTTAAAGTGCATATACA
>BQNB010010951.1:31225-33725 GCA_026074375.1 Tanacetum coccineum
CGCATATTTATCTTGTCGCTCCTGAAAAACCAGAAATGCTAATCAAACAATCTCAAACAAGAAACCTTTTTAGACTAGGTCCCAGTCTCATGGAACCCAACGCCTAAAACTCTTAAAGATAAGTATATTCTCTTTCTCTCTCTCTCTCTCTCTCTCTCTGAGTCTAGGGATCTATTTACAAAAACAAAACTTTCAGGACTTGTCCAAAACTTACTATTTGTACGCATTATATATACCTACTATATGTATGCATCTTTCAACTTTCTTGCATTTTCTAAAATCCCGAAAGCATCTTTCATAAAACACAATTTTCACATGAAATAAGACACACATGAATTTACAGCATTGTTTAATAACAAAATAAAAATGTTTTTGACACATTCATCTACATAATGTCTCTTGAACGCTATATAAAAACACATGGTCAATATGTCCATTTCAAAACACGTTTCAATTGAAGCTACAACAAAATCATAGAGACTTGGGTTATCTCATATATATCTACCTTTTATTTTCGTTAGAGTCGAGATAACCGCATCTCCAACATCGTCTCACTTAGGCACATACTAGAAAAATTGATCTTTCTGCAACTACTGCAGTTGCGATTTTGTTCAAAAACAAAGTCGGTTCTCTTCTGCAAAAGGAACCGACAGAACAGGGTACACTGTGCAATAGTTCCAAAATGGAATTTTAAGATCTTACCTCAACCAATTCCCACCAAATCTTCTCTATCTGATCTTAGAGTCTAGGAGTTGACTTTAGGCATATCTAATGATTAGATTTTAACCAAAATATCAAGTAAATCATTCTCTCATTCAAATCATTACACTATAAAATGGATTGTGCCAAACACCATTGTTCTTATGTCACTATCTAAACTAAGCAATGCCTAAGTCAAACAAAGAAAAGAAACCTGCTATTATCCTTAAGTGTTCCGCTAGAATGAGCGTCCGACCTTGTTGCTTTAGCAATCCTTGTCTGTTATCGCCTCCATGCCAAGCTTTATCTCCTCGAACCGATTACCAAATGACTCCTCCATCATCTCCAAATATCTCACCACCACTTTCACCAATTACAACATCGAGAATCTCACAAAGCAAACTCTTGCTCACCCCAAAATCATCTCCACGTCCATTGACCTCTCCTCCACTGGCACCAACTCAACCCTCCACACACTCCTCACTACTAACCATAAGCTTAGACCCCATCGAACTCATGTTCTCAACTCCTCCCACTTCTCCTCAAGCTCTCTTTGACTCTTTAGAAGACCTACCACCTAGAACCACAACCCCTCCTTCATCGAGACCATCCTTCGACTCCATGGATCGTTTGGCTAATCAACCTCCACCTCTTCCAGCCATGGAACCTCCTCTCTTACCATTTCCACCACAACTTCCGTCATTGCCACCACCACCCCCGACCGTACCACCTCATCTATCAAACTTTCCACCACTTCAATCATTAGGGCCTAACAACCCCTTTCCAATGCTCACTTATGAAATGTTTTATGACCATTGTCAACGTACTCAAGTAATCGTTGACAACCTTTGTGATGAAATGCGCTTCATTCTAAATCACATCCTAGAGTGTCTCAACGCTTTTGTTCACAATTACTAAACTAGGAAATTAGGAGTAGAATAAAATTGTGTAACACTAATTAAGGGTCTCTTGTACTCTTAATTTGTGTTATGATGAATAAATGTAATGTTATAATTAAAGATAATTGTATTATGTTCTTAGTCTCTTGCATAATATTACTCATATGAACTAACAATTTTTGAAAAATTCAAAGTCTTTGATTTTTTTGCTGCAGCCGGTTCCCTCGGCTATATAAGTCGGTTCCATCCAAGGAACAGAACCATCCTCGTCGATTCTACAGAAGCACGTTTTTATTTTATTTTTGGCTTTTAACATTTGTTGTGTAGGTACTCCTAAAGCAAGGGGGAGTGATGACATCAAATAACGTCTGTTTTATTGCCATTATTTAATATCCATTATAAAATTGCATTTTAAGTATTTTGTGCATGAATTGGTACCTTATCACTTAAATTATTTATTTGCAGTAAATGTGGAGCACTTGGTGAAGTTTAGCTAAAAGGCGTGCATCTTGGAGCTTAAACGAAGAAATCAAGAAGGTACTGTCCTGACACTCTATACGCCGTATCCATTAAGAAGATACGGCGTATCTGTGCTTGCACTTCACAAGAAACCATGAAGGCATCAAGATCTATACGCCGTATCGAGACTGCTTATACGCCGTATTCAAGATAAAGACAAAGAACATTTTGGAATATTAAATTCGTGGCACCCACTTCAAGGACTCTCCAATACACCGTATCCACTGACCCTATATGGCGTATCGGGCTAATTTCAGAAGACTATAAATACAAACCGTGCTTAATCATATTTTTGAAACCCTAACCATAAAAGACGAATATCAGAAGGCAAGAAGAGCGGAAAGGGTCTAGTATCAAGCTTCAATCCATAGGAAACACCATGT
>BQNB010010951.1:38725-49514 GCA_026074375.1 Tanacetum coccineum
ATTGGGATGATCGGAGTTGACCGATAGTGTAACGCCTACAAAGTTGTTTTCATTGATCTATTGTTCAAGTAATTTGATGAGTCTGATTCGTGTTTCCAAAGCACGTTGATTGTTCCGTCTAAGAGCGTGAGTTAGTCTTTCATTTTGTGTCTTCTTCAAGGGATGGTCAAGAAAGTAACTAGCAACTTTATCCTTATCTATTCAGACTTAATCTATTTGTTTGTTTGATTATGTTTAACACCGATTATTTTCCCTTTCCTAATGACTAACCTTAGGTTTTACTAGAATGAGGATGCGATCGAGTCATGCATGTCTATACCGTCGTTACGGCCATGTATGTGTGATTCAGCCACCTTGTTGGTTTACTACTTTTGGTAAAAATTAGAAGATCCATACCCTATATCACTCTTTGTCCTAACCCTTGGTTTTACTCAAGTAGGGGAATCATGCAATCGTATATGTCTATTCCATCGTTATGGATGTGTATATGTGGTTTGTCGTCCCTGCTGGTTTACGACTTTTGGTAAAGACTACTACTCCTATTCTTTAACTTATTCGGGTTAAGGTTTGAAAGCAGTCATGTGTGTCTATTCCATTGTTATGGATGTGTTCATGTGATTTTGTCACCTTTTCTGGAATTTTGGTATCGAATAGAGATTAGAAAGAAGTGATCAAACCCTTAAACCTTTAAACCCAATTTACCTTTTCAAACTTGTTACTCCTTAGCTTTAGTGGTGGAGATGTGTATCCTTGCCAAGCCTATGATAGAATACTCATCACGACCGAGCAATTGAGCGAATTAGTTACATGTTACCACATAGATTAGTTGAGTGATTTGAGTGTTTTCATTTTCCCAATTCGTGAGGTGTTTGGTTGTGTGTGAGTGATCTAACAAGAAAAATGCTTAATGGAAAAGTCTTGAACCTTGGTTTGAGATACATTTTTATAAACTTTCTATGGTCTACTTGGGGACAAGTAGGATTCAAGTGGGGGAATATTTGATGACATCAAATAACATCTGTTTTATTGCATCATTTATTCCATATAAATTGCCCATTTTACATATTTTATGCATGAATTGGTACTTAATCGCTCAAAATAGTTATTTGTAGTAAATATGGAGCAATTGGTGAAGTTTGGCTAAAAGACGCGCATTTTGGAGCTTAAACAAAGAAATCAAGAAGGCTACTGTCCTGACACTCTATACGCCATATCCATCAAGAAGATACGGCGTATCTGCTCCGGCACTTCACAAGAAACCACGAAATTATCATGATCTATACGCCATATCCAGAATGCTTATACGCCGTATTCAAGATAAAGACAAAGAACATTCTGGAATATTAAATTCGTGGCACCCACTTCAAGGACTCTCCAATACGCCGTATCCACTGACCCTATACGGCGTATCGGGCTAATTTCTGAAGACTATAAATACAAACCCTAAAAATGAGTTTAGGGTGCGCTTAATCATATTTTCGAAACCCTAACCATAAAAGACGAATATCAAAAGGCAAAAAGAGCAGAAAGGGTCTAGTATCAAGCTTCAATCCATAGGAAACACCGTGTAATTATCTTATACTCTTGTTAATCATTCAGTTTTTGGTATCATTCATTTAACTCGGTTAGTTTACCTTAGTTGTTTGATTCCCATTTGTGTACTGGTTACTATGGTTATTGGCTAACACCTTTAGGTGTTAGCCATTGTTATGAAGGTTTAATGTTTGGTTTGTTTATTAGATTGTCCCTTACTTGTTGCATGTTAATTATGTTTATCAATTTACACTCGTTTATGTGCTTAAATATGCGACCTTCCATTCAACTGGGTCTAGGAATGCAAAGTATAGAGCTAGCTAGATGCCGAGGTAGCTCTTCATATCTGTAATTTATATATCGAGATAAATGTAGGATCACAAATAATGTGTTGTCTGCGTGTTAGGTGTTTTGAACAAGTTGACTAGTAGGTTTCCCTAGATAATTCAACAAGTAACGTTCTGACCCCTCGCCCGTAGATTAGGACAAGTGGACTCCCAGTATATAGAGAACCATTAAGCAATAAGTTAATGAGGTCTTCGTGAGCTAGGATTTGGTAAGAGCACCATTACTTAAACCCTAGATAGATTATAATTGACGGATGTATACTTAATGATGAATTCAGTAATTGTGACAGGATTAGTGAATAACGTTTAGGAAGAAGTCCCGCCTAAACCTTGCGAATGATATAAACACCAACAAGTTAAAACAATTATTGCACGATTAATAAACGAACCTTGCATCTAAATTGGATTAATTATGATTAACACAGTTTCCTTAAAATAGACTAGACTGCCCTTCAACCTTTTGTATTTGCCTTGTGTGTGTTAGAGTCAAGAGAATTGGTTAAGTCACCACAAAACCCCATGCCAGTCTCTCAGACTGAACCCCCTGTTAAAACGTGTACATACTGTATAAGGTATACGGCGTATCGCTGATCACGATACGGCGTATCCAAGTAAATATATTTAACTTAACATAGGATTAAATTAGATTAGAATTAACGTAGAATAACTAAAATACTGGTAGAATTAAGAATTAAAGTTTTTGCTCTTAGTGATCGACACCCTACTTACCAACGAAGCTACAACTGATCGGGTACACTGCCCGTTAAGGTGTTGTTTTAGGTAAAGTCGGCAAAATATAAATTATAAAACTTGATAACATAAAATACCTACACACAACGACACATCAGGGATCTCATGCCATCATAACTAACTCTTTTGTTTTGTAGCATTTCATCGCACTTATGAATTCCTCAAGCTAAAAAGGGATTACTCCAATAAGGGGGAGTTTTGAATCCCGATTCAAACCAAATAAAGTCCATATTGTCTTTTTATTCAAAGTCAAACACCAACATGTCATAACATGCTCTCTTCAAAAAGATGGGGGATAACTCCATCAAGACAAAAGCTTTGCATATCATCGATTCATAGCGATCTTACTTTTACCTCTCTTCCTCTTCTAACTAGGATTATCTCTTCCATCTTTTTGTTTCGACAAAAAAGGGGGAGAAAGGAAGTAAAATGAAACTTAACATATGGAACTTAACATAATCATAAATCGTTTTTCCATTTGGCTAGTTTACTTCCAATAAGTTTTATTTTTTGTATCAACAAAAAAGGGTAGATTGTTAATACAAATAAACCGATAAAAATGTTTATTTCTATATTACGATCTTACTTTGTTTTGTTGATTACAAATAATAAAATCATGTTGAGAGTTAACTACTTTACCTACTCATAACTCTTAACTTTCCACTTTTAGCATATACTTAGAACTATAGGTAAAATGTGTAAATTCTATTTACATCTTTGATGACATCATCAAATGTAGCATATCTTAAGGTAATATTACAAAATTACACATGATCTCTCACGATTTTGCATGTCAAATCCGGATTTGGTTACTGTAGGCCGGTTCTCTTGAAGAACACTAGTCGGTTCCATTCTGCAATGGAACCGGCAGAACCGGGCTATAATGCAAATTTTTAGCTATAAATACCAAGTCATTTCTCATGTTTTACTCACTCATTTCTAACTCTAAACTCTCTAATCTACTGATCATTCTTCTCTTATCATTTCTTGTTTAGTTTCTCTTAGCATTTGTAGGTAATTCTCTTTAAGGAAGAAATTGCCAAACACCCATTTTGAGATGATCAAGCTCCAAGTATCTTGTATCGCATCTCCATTGCGTTGTCAAGATCACACTTCTGATTCTTGTACATCATATAGTAGTTATAGTTATATTCATCATCTTTGTAAACCAAGAGTAGTGATATTGGTGTGATTCTACCGTATAAAGAATCCGTTATTTAGCTTTGTACCGTTAAAAGGTGTAAGCAACGTTGTGAGGCTTCTCCGCCGATTAAAAGGAGTTTGGTGACTAGTGTTTACTAACTCTCAAGTAGGTGACTCGGGGAGTGGAGTAGGGCAAGTAAGGTGTCCTTGTAGCCGAACCACTATAAACGCTTGCGTCTTGGTTCTTTCTTTCTAACTCTTTACTTACTTGCATTACTTTTACTTTCAAACCAAACATCAATATTGTGAAATTTCACATAAGATCACGACGAATTTTTGAAAAAGTAACTCTTAAAACAAGAAAACTATTCAACCCCCTTCTAGTTTTCCACATGATTGATGGCGATAAAGTCTGTATTGTGATTAGGTTGTTTGCAGTTTATATTGATGTTTTTTAAAATGTAGTTTATGGCTTATTTGAACGGCGGTTTTTTATTGTTTATGTGTTGTCTGTTTTTTGTGTCGTTGATTAAACTGGATACGTGTTTTTGCAATGCTAGGTAGATGCAGTTTTAGTAATATTTAGGTGCGTTGGATGATTTGTTAGTTTATTTAAATGTGCCTTTTTGATTGTTCACGTGTTATTTGGTCTATGTTTCTTTGAACGAGCTAGATATGTCCTTGTCCTGTGTTGGGTAGAAACATTTTTTGTAATGCTTGCGCGAATATGATTATTTGGTGATCTGATGAGTCGTGATTTTGGCTACGCAGAATCACAAGGATATTGATATATGTATATAAGTGATTGCGTATGATGATCTAGTAATTTTGTATGTTGTCTTTTGGGTTACTTGAAAAATTAGAAATCATAAAACACGAGTATCTATACTGCATTTATTATTTGGGATAACATTTATTTGATTAGAACACTTATGGTTGTAAAAAATACAGATTTCGATTAGATTAAAAAGATTATATATGATGGTAAGAAAGGGGTTGGTTTGGTCCCTTAAATGCTTTAGATTGCTACACTAATCTAGTTTTTGTTTTCAATAATTTCTTATTCATCTAATTTTTGTATATGTTTTGTTAATTCATGATTGATACATATAGTTGGAGTGGGCGGGTTGGAAAGTCTACAAAAGTCTTGCTCAATTGTCGGATGCGGTTAATTCTGAAAAAGTGTTGAAGGTTCTTGATATATGTGGACGAACTAAAAGCATATATGTGCATATTTTGAATGTATTTAGGGGTTGGGATTTAATATATTGTTATTAGTGACATTTATTCTTACGTGTAGGTGACTTAAAATGGTTGTTGAATGTTGTGATCGTGTCTTGAATCTAAGATAAGCGGATGATTATTGTCTTTAAACGTATTTGTTTCAGTGATATTTAAATATTTGTCTGCGGTGTGTTCCAGTAATATGTATTTGTGTTTTTCTTAAGATTCTAAAACTAACTTTTTTAGTTTCAGCAATCGAGGATGCTCGACGAAGCATCAAAAGCTTTTGGGAAAATGTTAACTTTCTATCTGACACTAGCAACGACCGTGGGTTGGAATGGACACCACCCTCTGAATTTTCAGCTTCCACATGGTGTATACCACTTGCTAGAAAAAGGGTTGTAAACACTTGAATAAGGTTTTCTAGCATCAAGTTTATTGGCGGTGGAATACACTTACTGCTAAATAAGGCTAATATTTTAGTAGTGACTGTCTTGATCCTTCCTTAGAACTCAAATCATTGGGGGTATTTGGCAGCCGAAAATAGTATGTTTTGACAAAGGGTAGTAGCTGATATGGGTGTGTCGGGCCTTTTGCCAGACGGGGGATCGACATTGCAAGTATGAATTCTGTCTTTGATGGCAGTACTTTGTATTATCAGTTGTTCGTGTGGGGCAATATAGTTTTTCATACACTTTAGGCAATGTGTTTGTGTTTCATATTCAGGCCGTAGAAGATGAAGCCGTGTTAATGAGGATGAAAGAAATCACTTTAGCGTTTTAGGCCAATAAATGGATTTCTGGAGGTATGTTGTTTATTGTTTTCATGAATTTTTTGTCTTTTCTTTATTTGCCTGTAAATGAAAGTAAAAGTCTTTTTTTCTATGCATTTGTAGTTGTAACATATAAATTTGATTTAATAAGTATTTTACGTTAATGTTGTTGCCAATACTTTAAACCCTCGCGCGTTGTCTCAGGGCAATATAGTTTTGTTTCTGATTTTTTGACTGTCTTGGTACGTCTAAGTTAGGTGATAGCTGCTTCGGTGTCATGAATTTATTACCCAATTGCATATGCGTTTTATTTTGGACATCGATCATAGGTTACTTTCAAATATCTTTCGACATGGGTTGTATTGGAAATTGAGCATATATTAGTTCTTAATATGTTTTAGCAGTTGATTTAAGTGTTTATCTTTTAATCTTTTTTTATGTTTACCTAAAAATTTCATTTGTATTTATTTTGTTTAATCGTGTTTAGTTAAGTTTTATTTTCCATGTTTAGGCTATCAAAGAAATGACAAATGGGTGTGTTGATTTTAAGTGAGGAGGATGAAAGAAATCGATATTAGATTTTTGCATGACACATTAATAGGACACTTCCACGTGCCCGAAGGAGTCCAAATGTTTTAAGTGAAGCTTGGGGTGCAGACGAAGCGATTGGGAAAATAGGGGTTCATGTATTTCTAAGAGTAAATGGATTTTAATTCGCTCAAGACGAAAACAACTTCCTTTCATGGATAGCCAGATAATACTCTAAACACGGACATGTAGATTGACAATGCTGTCATGTTTTTTAATACTCTACTATCAAACATCATTTGTATTTCTTTGCAGGAATTTTGTGTTTCTTTGCTTGAATTCTAAATGTATTGATGGAAATTTCATTACGAATTATTGTTATGTTAGTGAAGATTGTTGACGGTATTGATATTGGTCGTTGCGGGCTTTGCTGCAACGTGCTATGACCCAATAACTTGGCAATAAAAAACACACAACATTTTATGCACATTGTTTATAACGTTCCACGCGCGGTCACACCATCCCTCATTTAACAACATTGAGTATACCTTAATTGGGCACCTTAAAATTGGACGTAGATTTGATGAAAAAAATAGTATAAAGATTTGATATGTGTTAAAACACACATCATTTGTACCCCGTAAAACACTATTAAATGGACTAAAAATGCTAAAATATGCTTTATTATATTGCAAAGATGTTTGTTTGGTATTTTTATGTCTTGCAGGTAAAAGGATTGAAAACGGTGCAAAAACGAGAATTATCGGGCTCAATCTGGTCAAGTCTAATTATTACTCAAGCTAAGATGAAGTCGTGAAAAGTTCCCGAGCATACCAGTGAAAAGAGCGCGAGAAAAGAAGTCCAACGGTACCTTTATTGCTAATTAGGCCGGCCCGTAACCCATTTATATGGACCGGGCCAACCCATATTATCTTTAGCCATGTTACTCAAGCCCATTTTTTGTGGCCTACTAATTGTGAATATCTTCAAATCAAATGAAATGGAGATATGGAAATGAAGATCACGTGATGCTCAAATTTAATACAAGCCCCTGCACATGGCTTCCCACTAGTAACCCCTTGGCCAGTCAAATGAAAGCACGTGTCCTCTTATTTATTCATATCTAATGTGAAAATTAATGAGTGTGCGAGGAATGCATGGTGGAGATGACTTGCGTTTTATTAACGCCGAAAGAAGGCCACGTGGTAGCATCTTATTAGTGGATCGGGTATACTAGGTAGAGATCACGAGGCTTATGATGCGTTATTTTTACGCATGTTGGACGAAATTACAAGTGACCCCTACATGGCTATATAAATAGGTAATACGCAGCAGCATGGGATTATTATTAATTTTAGAGACAAAAAAAAGTAGTTGTAGTATAGTTTTTTGTAGCTTATTTCTAAAAATCTTTTTGCCTATTTAGTTTTGTAAAAGCTTTTTCATAAGCTTATTGTAATGAGACCTTGTTAAGCTTATTAATGTAAGATGGTTTGAGGTTGGTTTTACTTTTCTTTCTAGCTTATTTGCACTCCTTTTAGCTTATAATTACTTTTCTTTTGGCTTATATCTGGTTTTAATAAGCTCACCACGACAGCTTCTTTGTTTCTTTTCTGTTCTTTTCTCTCTATCCTTCTAGCTCGATTCGGTTCATAAGAAAAGTACATTGAGCTTAAGTGCTCGGCTTATTTATAAGCCTTGTTGCTTTTTTTGATCCGAGAGCTTATTAGTTTAAAGGATAGCTTATTTTACAAAAGAAAAAAAAATGGGTTAAGTTCGATTTTGTTGAAAAAAAAGTAATAGTTCGAAGAGACTAGCTTATTTACAAAAGCTTATTTTGATTTCAAAGTAGTAAGGTTTGCTTATTATGCTAAGCTTGTTCAGGTTTCTCCTTATTCACTCCTCCTATGCTCGATTCATAGCTTATTTTCTCTTTTGTCACATTTGATGTCGAGAGTTTGTGCCCTTGTTTTATTTTTTTCATAGCTTATTTTCTAAAGTAGTTGTTTAATAGTTTTCGGTTAGCTTATTACTCGTGACTTAACAGTTTTTTTTGGCTCAATTCGAACAAGAAAGGAGTGGTGCAAAGAGCTTTTAAGCTTGGCTTACTCAAAAGCCTTGTCACCCTTTTAAGTTTCGAGAGCTTCTTCGCTTAGCTTATTTTGTTAGTTAGCTTTTTAAAACTGTTGTCGGCTTATGTTATGTCGTTTATCCCTAAAAAGCTTACTCTTATTTAGAAATTGCAAAACCGAATTATTAGTTGAGGTAAATTTTCGATTCAAGCTAAGACTGTGAAAAAGTTTTGTTGGGCTAGGCCCAGTTTCAAATTAGACTAAGCAGAAAAAAGGGGTCTAGTAAATTCAGTTGAAACTGTTTTAGTTTTAATAGTTTTGTAAATTCAAATTTTCTTTTATATAAAAATAGTTTTTAATAAAAGTTAAAAATTAAAAATAGTTTATAAATTTTGTCCTAACCTTTTATGTCTACTTCTTATTCCATCCTTCCATCATTTAAGGCCGGAGCTTAAGGGTCTAATGAGCTAACTTAATATCTTAAGTTTAATGCTTCAAAGCTCCTAAACTTAAATATTTTGATAGTTTATTAAATCGGGTGGTTTTATTAGTTTCGGTTTCGTCATTCGGGTTCTATCTCTAATCTCTTTTCAATACTTAGAATAGTTTTATTTTATCGTTCCATAATATATTGCTGTATTTGGATTTTTGTCATGCATAGTGTAGATTTAATTTTGTCGTTAAATGCTATGTTTGTTAAATTGAATTTCGTTATGAGTAGTGAGTAAATAACTTGTGTTTGCTAAGTGATTAGTGATTTGGAATTTAAGTGCGATTTTAAAAAGGTTTAAAAAATTAATAGTCATTAGAATTTTCCAATTTACATACCGTCATTTACTTTTAATGCAATTTAAATACTTGTCATTTATTTTAAAAAGCATTTTACTTTACTTGTCATTTAATTTCTTGAAACTTGTTTTCTAAGGATTTTAATTCGTTAAACCCAAGCCCGCACTTAAGAAACATTTCACGTCACTTAGCAAGCATATTTGTCATTTATATCTTTTAGATCAATTTTAGTTTAATCTTTTAGTTTTTAATCTTAGAATTAATATTAGTTTAATTTTTAGTATAAAAATAGTATAAAACCAAAACCAAAAACTTGAATGACAATCAAGCTCGTTTTACAACTTGAACGTAGATTTCCATTCATCTCTCGCCGAGGAAAACGATACCCGTGTTGATTACTTATTATTCTTTCTTAAGAATAATTTGTATGATACTTCGTATACGTATATGTATTTTCTATAAATATATATAATATATTTGAGGGTTTATTTGATAAATGCGTGTAACAACGATCGACATCAAAATGGCGCCGCTGCCGGGGAGAGGTGTAGCGATTTTTACGGGATTGTTCGTGTTCGTGCCTTGAAGATCCTTTCTTCGGAAAGTTTATTTTCGTACTTATAAAAAATATATAAAAAAAAACCAGAAAAATCCAAAATATAAAAACATTGTCTATAAAAACAAATAAAAATCATCATCAATATAATGTTTTCAACTGAAGCATTATCATAATAAGTTCCCGAACAAAAGATTTAAAACTTGCCTTTGTGTCACTTGTGAAATACGGCTCACCTTTAAGAGATTAACAAGCTATAAGAGGGGTATAAGGAGGGTTGTTCCGAGGAACTACGACCCTAAAGGAGAAAGGTTTTTAATAGCTCCGTGCTTTCCTACTCCTCCGCTCCTTTGTGCGTTTTTCTTTTAAAGAGCTACCGTGAAGCAAGTTGATTATTAGGTTTAAGTTATTCAATCTCGTTTTGTCCTTTAATAAAATATATTGTCTAAAAAACCTAAAAACCCAAAAATAATCTTCTTTTTGTTCTTATCCATTTAATTCTTTTCTTAACCCTCTATATTGTTTAATTCTTATGGCGTCATTCGACTATCGTTTGAATCCCCTCTTCACGATTATGGAATGTTCGTCTTGTGGAGCTTTGTACAATAAATCATGTGGTTGTTCAAAAGGAGGTCTCGTAGACAAGTTCGTTCGTGATCCTAATAAAACGCCCGACTCGTCTCAACGACCTCCTATAGTTTGTGTGAAGTGTGGAAACCCGGTTGAAGGTCCATCTTGTCAAGGATGTGCTCTATGGTTGGTTTACAACTTGTCATGAAAATGGAATTAACCAAGACCTTCTAAACACTTCCGAGTCATCCGATGACGATACCAACGTTGTTAATGCTCCTCGAGAGCTATTCGTTGTCAAACAGGACCCCGGTGAAAATTCCTCGCAAAGTCCTCCACAAATTAACCATAATTATTGTTACGAGTGTGGTGATTCGTTAGATGGAATCTTTTGTCAACAATGCACTTACAAGTCTTGTGGGGGAGGTGCTCATATTGGTTATAATTGTCCTCCGAAAGCTTCGATTATCTCTAATCCGGAATCATACAATCAAACCATTGATGA
>BQNB010010951.1:50570-80599 GCA_026074375.1 Tanacetum coccineum
GAAAACTCGTTTTTGAGTCTTCTCTTTATAGTGTCTGAAAAAGACTCGATACGCCGTATCTGGCTAGGTTGATACGGCGTATTAGGCTGGATTCCTTGGAGTGCGCGCTACGTTCTCAATCAATCAGTGATATCTTTCTCAATTTACCTGATTTACTATATCTTCGAATAGTTATCTTCATGGATACGGCGTATGGAAACATCGAGGATACGTCGTATTGGGAATTGGTCAAACACGTTTTCTTGTGAAGTTTTGGCTTTGATACGCCGTATCTCTTTTGTTGGATACGACGTATTGGTCAGAAATCAGTAATCTTCAAATATCTTCGTTTTAGCTCCAATTTATGCGCCTTTTAGCTTGTCTTTACAAAACACTCCTGAATTACTGCATTTATCAACTTTAAAGCAATTAAGCACCAAATAATGCAATAATTATATAAAAGTGGGCAAAACAGATGGGATAAATGATATAATAAAGTGACGTTATTTGATGTCATCAAATATCCACACTTGAATCCTACTTGTCCTCAAGTAGACTTTAGAAAAAGTTTTAGTTTATGAAAATGTGTCCCAACCGAAGTTGAGGATTTTCCGTTTAAGCATCATTTTGTCCTAATCACCTGTACATAACCAAGCTCCTCACGATATATGGAAATGAAAACACTCAGATCACTCTACTAATCTCGGGTGCAACATTTAATTGGTACGCTCAATTGCTCGGTCGTGATTAGTTTCGTATCATAGGCTTGGCAAGGATACACATCTCCAGCGCTAAAGCTAAGGAGAAACAAGTCAAAAGATAAATTGGGTCAAGAAGGCTTATGGTTGATCATTCAACAGTCTTTCACCATAAGTACCACACCAACAAGGCAGCTGTATCGTACATACATGACCGTAACGACAGAATAGACATATATAATCCGATCATATCCATGTTCGTGTTTAACCAACGGTTGGGATGAAGAATGATATAGGGTAGGGAGCTTCTAACTTTCACTAAAAGTTATCATCCAACAAGGCAGCTGAGACATGCATACATAGCCGTAACGACGGAATAGACATGCATGCTCGAACAAGTCCTCGTTCGAGTAGACATTAAGGTAAGTTGCTAGGAAAAGGAAGTGTTGATCCCACTTCAATAGATCGAATTCCTTAAGCTTGTATAAGGATTAGTTATATTAGATAAATCTAACACAACTATAGTAGAAACTTTGAATGTATTAAAGATTATGCGGACTCTAATCTTTAATATTTAGAAGAACTATCAATGAAACAGTAATTATATGAACATATAATTCAACAAACAAAAGCTCTAATATTATAATAATACAAATACTCTCAAAGTATTAGGGTTACAAAGACCTTGAAGCTAAGAAAGATTGATTTTGGTTTTGGTACTGGTATTGGTATATCAATCTTATGCCCTAGGACCTCCTTTTATACAACAAGGAGTCCTACTCGGATTACAATACTTTCCTAAGTATATCAAATCTTTTAAACAAATAACTTATACATATCTTTTACCAAAATATCTCATACAAATCACATAAGCAGTACTAACTAACTCAGCAGTACTAACTTCTTCACTAGCAGCATTAACTTTGTAGTAATAGTAGTAACTTTTGTACTAGCAGTAGTAACTACTTAGCAGTTTTTCTTTTAAGTCTCTGAGTAGTCTTAACTTCCACTAGCAGTAGTAACTTCCTCTAGCAGTAGTAACTTTGTACTGGCAGTTGTAACTTCACCAGCAGTCTTAAACACTTAGAATAATTTTCATTGAAATTCTCCAACAGCACTAACTTTGACTGAGTAGCATTAACATCAATAAGAGCAGCAATAATACTATCAGCATTAAGAAGGCTTTTAATCCTAACAATCCTCCCCTAAACTTGATAATTATCTCCAAAATCATCAAGTTTCTCCATTAAAAGCCCCATAATCACCAGGAGGATGCTTCTAAACACTTCATTGATTCTTAAGCTGTTTTGTGAGAAGTTTAAGAAGCTGATATGCCATTTCACTGAAATAGTCAACCTGAAGCTTCTTGTTCAGCATATCTGTAATTGTAGGTGGTGTAAGGAAATATCTCTTTTCTACCAACATGTAAATCATTCCAGATTGCAAACTCAAGCAATGCACTCCACATGAGTCAAATAGCTTCCAGCTCAAAACTTGATACGCTTTGTATATACTTCCAAATTTCATCTTTTTAACATGTGGTTTCAAACATTTGTCTTCACAATCACTTACAAAACACCAAATCCCAAGTCTTACCATGGACTTATTGACTTTAATACTATAGCTTTTTTTACCACTTGTACAACATTCTTCCTACAATCGTCCGCTCATGCTAAAATTTTTTTTTATTTAAGCATAAGACTAAAAGACTCTGTACATTTTGAGACATTCCATCAGCTCTCACTAATTTTGATACATAGCATTTTCTTTCCTTCTTTGTGGATCTTCCAGGCAACAATAGTTATGGAGACTTAAGTAGCTAAAGACATAACATTAATATCTGCAAGCACCTTCTTTTATCTTGTAGTCAATGACTTCTCATATAGACTTTTGAAGTCTTTTGATTGAGTTCTTCTTTCACAGCCAAAGGAATAGCATCAATTGCTACTTCCTCTTCATTAGGAACAATTTCAATGAGCTCTTTAATCTTAGCTGCTTCTTGATCATTATCCACTTTAGCTGTTTCTTGAACATCATCCACCTTTTGCTTTTTAGTGACCTCTTGTTCTAGCTCAGTGCCTGCTCTCTTTGAACTACCCTCCACCAACTCAGTTCTAAAATCCACAAACATGTTTACCCTTTTGAAAGCTTTGTCAAACAATTCTTTGATAGAATCAAAGTCTTTAGATTTCAAGTCTTTGTGCTTCCAACCTTCCATGTTCTTAAGGTAAGTAATCATGGTCTTCTTCTGTTGAGTTTTGGTTGGTGGTTTGTTCCTCTTCTCCTCTGCTCTTTTAGCTGCAAAGTGTTTTCTTCTTTGCTCTAGGAGTTCTTTAAACAATGTGGCTTTTTGTTCAATTGTGAACTGCTCTTGTTCTTCAGCTTGCAGTCTTTCAGCCAACTGGTAATCAGCATCAACTTTTGCTTGAATGTCATCCCAAGCAATATTGGCTTCATCAATCTTTTCTTCTTCAGCTCTGGCAATTCTTTCCTCTTCATCAATCTCTGCTTGTAATTTAAGTGCAATCTCTTCATCAAGCATGATTTGAACTTTCTTCTTTGTAGGCTTCACAGGTTCTTCTACCATTATTCCTTTACCCTTGTCCTGTGATGGTTGTTGTGAAGAAATTGTTGTTGTTGTTGTAGATGGCTCTTGTATAACAACACCTTTTACCTTGGGTTTTACACTTTTCAAAGCTGCAAGTGCTTGAGCCAAAGTAACTTCATCAACAGTTAAATTCACATCTTTAGCAGCAACTTCTTGTTCTGCAAACACCTCATCACCAGTCAAAGTATTCACATCAAACATCTCAGCATCATCTTGAACATTAACCAGGGTAATGTATTCATCTTCATCAATAGCATTAATCCTCCTCCCCTGTTTGGATGCATCCTCACCCAAACTTTGTTAATCTCCAGAGGATTCTACCCTAGTACTCAAACCAACTTTGTATAACCTCTTCAGCTTGTGAGTTCTTGAACTTCTTTTCTTTTCAAACTATCAATCTCATTAGCTTGAGTGGTCTTTATCTTCTCCAAATCAAGAACTCTGGTTTGTAGATTGGTACATAGTTCCATCAATTCAGTAAGTTTCAGACTATCCTTACCACTTCGAAGTTTGTTACCTCTTGCGAGCAGTGGATCATTGGAAAGTTTAGATACATTCTCAAACCTAGTTTGAGCAATAGTATCCCTCATGGTTTCTTGGCGCCTGGGACCACCACCTAAAGTAGTTCCTAGGAAACTAGATTCATTAGGTGTAGCCTTGGATCGAGTCTTAGATATGTTACCACTGTCCTGCTCTGCTTCTAAGCTAAAAGCAGTAGTGGCAGCCCTCACCAAACTGTCACCCAACTCCTTATGGACAGCCTCATCTGTAACAATGTCTATAGGACCACTAGGCTGAGTTACCCGAGTGTCATTTCTCTTAGGATTCCTAGGTTTTTGAGTCTTTTAAGGTTGAGATGATGATTCAATAATGGTGGGTGTGTGATGGGGATCAGTAGGCATTGCTGAACCTTCACCCAATTCAGATTGGTTTTGTACAACCATTGTTGGAAACAAAGGTGTTACTCTACCAGAAAAACCTTTGCCTACCCTCTTCATATTTCTAAATATCTTCTTAGTGTGAGAGGGTGCATCATAAATTCTCTTGTGACTAGACAACCCATCAAGTTGTTGATTCACAAACACTTGTACAAACCTTGGATACATCAAAAATTTTCCAGACACATTATCCAAGTTCTTAACCATACTTTCAAAACTGTATTTTGAAAAGTTAAACTTCTGGTTTGTAGCTAAACAGATAATTGCAGATGCCATAGTGCTACTAAACTCATTCCATGCAGTAGTCTTTGCACTTAGACATTGTAAAATAGTATGAATCATAAATTTCCATTATGGAGAGAAGAATGGCTTATAAAAAGTAAGCTTTTGTAAAATCTTTTCATACCTCATCCTTGTAAGTTCTTCAAAAATGGTAGAGTTTGGTAAACAATCAATACCTTCAGCATTTTTCAGTTGAAGATCTCTTCTCACAGTTGATTCATTTATGATTATCTTCTTTCCATCCACTAGGGCATGTAACTGTGCTTCACCATTGACAATTTTGACCTTGACAGTAGCCCAGAATTGTTCAATACACGACATATATATAGTGGGATTAACGGTTAGTGCATATCTTATAGGTTATGCATTCAGAAAATCCACAATTTGTTCAAACCCTTCACTTTCTGCGGGTTTAGACAAAAAAGCGACCAAATTATGAGTATCTGCAAACTTTAGATTCGACATTTGTGTTGGGTTTTGATAATGACTGATAAAATTGAGTTAGGGTTTGTGATTAGAGAGTATTTGAAAGAGTGAAATCGATTAAATGAATGATTGAAACCCTTAATCAAAGTATTTATGAAAATACCCTCAACATCATTAACTTTCACCCAACAGTAGTAACTCAACAGTAGTAAGTGTATGCTTGGCAGCATTAACTTAGAACCAGCAGTAGTAAGTTATGCCTAGCAGCATTAACTTTGAGTCACCAGCATTAACTCCAATTCCATTCTAACACAACTTTTCCATCATCAATCTAACACTTTTCTTTGCTTTTCCTGCAAAATGTAAGTGCAAAAACCAAGAAAATACAAGCCATGGCAATTTTCACAATTATCACAGTATTAATTATACCTAAAAGTATTAAGTATAACTAACAGTATTAACTTAGCAGTATTAAGTATAACCAGCAGTACTAATTATACTTAACAGCAGAAACTTTTAATGACATGAATAACAGTACAAATTCATACAAAACTCTACAAAAACGTAAAGAGATAAAAGACTTTAGAGATTCATCATTCCAATACTAACAATCAAATATTGAAATCTACTTACATCAAAAGCTTTTATAAGCAAATCTGCAACATTCTTGTCGGTATGGATTTTGTCCATTTGAATCAATTTCTTTTCATTGCAATCTCTAGTAAAATGATGTCTGATCTCTATATGCTTTGTTTTTGAATGAACATAATTTTTAATTATGCAAATAGTACTGTTATTATCAATAAAGATCTTGGTATGCATAAAGTTGTACCCATAATCAAGTAGTTGATTCTGAATCCAAAGCACTTTTTCACAACTTGAAGCAGCCACATATTCAGCTTCTGTTATGGAATTTGCAACCACTGTCTACATCCAAGGAATTGACAACCTATTGTTGTAGACTACCTATCCAAGCTTGCTCCAGCATAATCACTATCAGTGTATGCTACCAAATCAAAAGAAGAATATTTTAGATACCAAAGGCCCAATTTTGGTTGACCTTTTAAGTACCTAAAAATCCTTTTCACTGCATAAAGATGTGAAACCTTTGGATTGACTTGGTATCTAGCATAGGCACACACTGCAAACATAATGTTAGGTTTTGAAGATGTAAGATACATCAATGAACCAATCATTGACCTATACATATGAACATCCACTTTTTCACCATTTTTATCCTTGAGCAGAGGCTTTTGAGTTTCCATTGGTGTGCTTGCAGTCTTGACTTCTGTAAACCCAAATTTCTTTAAAATTTCATCAACATATTTATCTTGACTAATAAATATTCCATCCTTCTTCTGCTGCACTTGTAATCCTAAGAAGAAACTCATCTGAATTTTCTCATGCATCAACTTCGCAAATGCATTGCATAGCTCCTTCTTTATTGAACCAAAGATGATATCATCCACATAAACTTGGACCAGCAAAATCTAATAACGCCATCTTGGAATTTCTCAATCATCAACTCTCAAATGCAATTGCATAGCTCCTTCCTTTTGTTGAAACCAAAGATGAATCCATCCACTATAAACTTGACCAGACATAAATACAACTTTTGTACCTTTTGATGAATAAGGACTTTTCAATTTTCCCTCTTTGAGCCCATTATCCAATGGGGGTGGGGGGGGGGGGGGGGGGGGGGGGGGGGGGGGGGGGGGGGGGGGGGGGGGGGGGGGGGGGGGGGATAAAAAAAAAAACAAATATGTTGACAAGGTTTCATACCAAGCTCAAGAGCTTGATGTAGTCTAATACAGTGTTTTTTTTTAACCTTGTATACTCTATCAGGAAATCCTGAATCTCTTCAAAACCATGATGTGTTTACATACATACAAACCTCTTTCTTTAAATCTTCCCATAGAGAAAAGCACTTTTTGCATCCATTTGATACACCACAAAATCTTTAAATGAAAGCATAAGCAAAAAAAATAGCCTAATTGCTTCAATTTTTGCAACAGTGGAAAAGACTTCATCATAGTCAATCCTTTGTTCATGTGTGAACCTTTTGATCAACCAATCTTTGCCTTTATTTCTTATCACAATTCCCCTTCCACATAAATTCCCCTATTTTTTTTTATTCTTGAAAACCCATTTAGAGCCTATAGCCCTTTTTCCATTTGGTAAATCCACTAAAGTCCAAACTTCTTGTAACTTGAATTGTAGAAGCTCTTCCTGCATAGCCTCTATCCAGCTTGGATCCTTCAATGCATAAATTACCTTTTTGGGTTCTTCCTGTGATAAAAAATAAGCAAACAAGCAGTTTTGAAGGTCTTTATGGTTTGTTCTTTGTTGAATAGTACTAACAAACCCATGTTCCTCTAAATTCTTTGACATCTTTCTTGTTTGTGTAGCTGATTGCAAATCTCCAATCACTTGATCAAGAGGATGATCTTTATGAATTCTTGTAGTTGGATTAGGACTGACTTGGATTGTTGTATCCAAATTGTTCATGTCAGCCACTGCACCATCATCTTCATCATCTCTTGAGAAGTCAAATATGCTATCATCTTCCAAAGCAGGCATATTTGGATCAAATGGAAGTTTAATGCTTGTTTTTCCACCAACAGCATTAACCTCATTTGTGCCAGCAGCATTAACAGTTGAACTAACAGTATTAACATTACCAGCAGTATTAACATTGTTAGTGCTGTTAACATTATCTTCCTTCTCTTGATCTTTACATTCACTATCTTTTCTTGGATCTTCATCAACCTTCTTTCCATCATCACTTGAAGGTTTGGATCCATCATCATGAGAACTCTTTGGATCTTGGGAAAATGGTGGATCAGCAGTCCATAATGGTAGCAAAATGTAATCTTTGACAGGTTCTGTCTCCTTTCTAGCTTGACCTGCATTATCACTTGCTTTTGTACCTGCAAAACCATTAGACTGTGTACCTGCAACAATTGGCTCATAATTCATTGTTCTTGTTAGTGCATCAATATCAAATAGCCAATCTGGTCCACTACCTACAACATTAGGTGTATTCTCACTAAACCTAATATGCAAGTTTTCTTCCACTATCCTTGTTCTACTATTGAATACTCTAAAGGCTTTACTATTCAAAGAGTATCCAACAAAGAAACCTTCATCAGCCTTACCATCAAATTTGCCTAAGTGATCTATGGTATTGAGAATGGTAACAGGACACCCAAATGGTCTCATAAAACTTAAAGTTGGTGTTCTACCATGAAAAAGTTCATATGGGGTCTTGTTATGAGGCTTAACTACTAACACTCTATTTTGCACATAGTAAGCAGTATTAACTGCTTCTGCCCAAAAAGTAGTTATCAACTTAGAATCAGCTAGCATAGTCTTAGTAGCCTCAATTAGTGTCCTATTCCTCCTCTCAGCAACTCCATTTTGTTAAGGAGTTCTAGCTACACTAAATTGTCTTAAAATACCCTTTATCTTACAAAACTGATTCATTTATTTGTTTTTGAATTCAGTTCCATTATCATACCTAATCACCTTAACCTTGTGATCTACTAGATTTTCTATCCCATTTATAAAGGACTTAAGAATGCCACTAGTTTCATCCTTAGTAGCTAGAAAGAAAACCCATGTAAACCTACTGAAATTATCTGTGACAAATAGGCAATACATTTTCTTCATAAGGATTTTATAAATGTTGGACCAAATAAGTCCATATGTAACAAATGTAAAGGAAGACTGATTTAGTTCTCTGTTTTGGACTTTTAAGAGGCTTTGTGCTGCTTTCCCTTTTGACAAGCAACACATGTTTGATCATTTTCAAAAAGTTTAGAAGGTAAACCTCTTACAAGATTTCCCCTAACCAATTTATTCATGGTTTTAATATTTAAGTGACCTAGCCTTCTATGCTAAAGTTTAGATTCATCAGATGCGGCGTTTGTAAAAAGGCAAGTTAAACCTCCTTTAGGAGCTATGTTCTTTAAATTAACACTATACATATTGTTCTTTCTAGGAACTCTAAGTAAAACTTGACTTTCATCAATTAACTTAAAGTTTAGAGATAAAACAATACATTCAGTGTCATTAAAAAGAACACTATTCTTTTTATCACACATTTGTGAGACACTAAAGAGATTAAACTTTAACTCTCTTACAAAATACACATTTTCAAAATCTAGATCAGTTTTTAATGTACCTTTCTTGGTGATTTTCCCGTCCTTTTGTGATTCTCTACCAAAAGCAACATATCCTCCATCTATTTTCTTCATAGTTTTGTTCGATAGATCATGTTCCCCTGTCATATGCCTTGTGCATCCACATCAATCCACTCCTTGATCCATAAATCCATATGGATTGCCCTGCACATTAGATAGGAAAATTAGTTTCTTTTGGGGACCCAAGCCATCACTGACTTGGATCTGCCTTATGCATCAATATAATCAAACTTTTTTAGGTGATTGAATCAATGTTTTGTTTAGAATCATGGAGTCTAAAACTTAGTTTTTGGTTATTGCCAAACCCAACAAGCTGAGGCTTTAACAGCATTAACATTATTTCCCAATAACAGCATTAACTACTGCTTTGGCCCTAGCATATTAAAATTTTACCACTAACAATATTAAAAACCCTTTAATCACAATAACTATTGTTTGACAATGATTGTGTCTCTTATAAATGCCTCTAAACAGTTGAATTGCTATTTTTAGAAAGATATAACATTAGTCTAGCAGCATTCACAGTTGTTTTTGAGTAAGCAGTAAGAACTTAGCTAGCATATTAACTGATTCTAAATCCAGACTAATCTATTAGTACTTAAATCTCGTTGGAACTAAGTCTCATTTTGTAGCATAAGGGTGAGTTTTTTAGCAAAATTTTAAGATTCACTCTTTATATTGTTCCAAATAGGTTTTACCATCCCTTTGATTTTGAAACTATTTTTGATGAATTGCAGTTAACTTGCAAATGATCAAAGCTTCCCACACACTAACAGGCTTATTAAACATCTCCAAAATTGCTCCAAGTTTTGAGACATCATATTGTTCCAATATTCTTTGATTGCCTCTTGGTCAGTAAGTTTTTTGGCTAGTTTTCTCACTTGTTTAACATTTCCCTAGCAATTTTCTCTGTTGGCTTAGATTTGACAAACTCTTTCTTAGCAATACTACGCTTAACTATTTTCTTCTTAGTTTTAGTTTGAGACACATTTTATTCCTGAATATCTGACACCCAATCTTTAATAATTGGGGAATCATTAGACTTCCTAACTACCTTAGACACTTCTTCATCAGACTTTCTATTCTCAACTACAAGCTTTATTAACAAACTTATCTAAACCAGTAAAAGACAAGTCAGGTGTTGAAGGCATGAAATTTCCTATGTAGGGAGGTGGAACTGCATTATAATTTTCATAGCCTAAACCTTTCTTGCAATTATCAACAATCTGACACTCTATAAGCTTGTTTAAACTTTTAGATACATTTTCAAATTTATCTACATTAAATTGAATTCTATCTTTTTCTTTTTGAATTTTTCAAGCTTCTACCTAAGCTCTCTAATAGTTATTTCTCCTACTTGAATATCCCATTTTAAGACATTAATTTTTTCTACATAAACAGACTCATTCTTTTTATAAAATTCAAGTTTTTCTTCCACTGACTCTAAACCTGTTTTATAACCTAGAACCATTAACTCAGATTTCTTAAAATCTTTTAATAGTTGATCATATTGAGATTTAAGAAGTTTAACAGTTTCCAAACAAGATTTAGAACAAGTAGAATCATTGGATACCTCTGAGTCAGAACTTGAAGATGAGTAAGCCATGAGTGCATAATTAGGCCCTTCCTTTGCCTGATCACTCCAGTCATATCCACCAAGACCATCACATGACACCAAAGCTGTGGAAGTAGATATTTCCACAGGCACACTCCTTCTTGAGCTTTCCTTGTTCTTGTTGTCTTGATTTCTTGGAGCTCTACACTCTCTAGCAAAATGTCCCCTCTTGTGGCAGTTGTAGCACTCCACTTTGGACTTATCAAAACTAATAGTCTCATTGCCATTAACAGTAAGCTTCCTTCTTGTATTCTTTAAAAACCTTCTAGCCCTCATAGTCAACATGGCCATTTGCCATCTTAAATCTATCTCTTCTATGTCATCAGGATGGATTTGTTGCAAGTCCTCATGTGCAAGTTGAGGACTATTTGGTTGACTAGCAAAGAATGAACAAATAACAGCATCACTCAAGTTATCAATATTTGTAGAGTAAGCAGTATTAACTTGAGTGCTAGCAGTAGTAACTCCATGAGCAGCATTAACTGCTTCATTAGAGCTGCTAGTGTTGTTATTTGAAGAGGACACAAAAGCCATGTTCTGTGTGTTTGAACTTGAGCTAGACATCCCTTTGACTTCTGGTTCATACACCTTGAGGTTGTTATAGAGATCATCCATGCTCATTGTTTCTAACTCAGCTTTATTCCTCCACACAACAGCATGTGTGTTCCACTCAGGTGACAAGCTTCTTAATAACTTTTGATTAACATCTTCTTGTGAAAGCTTTTCATCCAAAAGCTCTAACTGACTCACAAGCTTTTGAAGCCTATCAAAAGTTTGATCAAGCATCTCTGAACTTGGAGCAATGAAGTTTTCATATTGCTACTTTAAGATATTTCTTTGAGTCTTCTTAGTAGCTGCATTCCCACCAAATCTCTTTTCTACAGCTTCCAGCAACAGCTTAGCATCCTTTATAGAGTTAAACTTTAACTGATGTTCATTGGGAATGCCCATCATTAAAGTACTTCTAACTTTCACCTCTAATCTTCTCTAGGACTTCTCTTTAGCAGATGTAATGGGCAACAATGTTGTAACACCTTCCACAACATGTGTTTTTGGCAAGGTTGCACCATTCTCTATGACTTCCCATAGTGCATAGTCTATCATCTGGATGTATTGTTCAATCCTCATCCTCCATAACTTAAACACACCCGTCTTGAGCATGGGAACTTTGGATGCAACCACCATGTGTGCAGAATCTTGATCCATATCTTCTAGAAAAGTTTCTCAAAGCAACAAGCTCTGATACCACTTGTTGATCCCACTTCAATAGATCAAATTCCTTAAGCTTGTATAAGGATTAGTTATATTAGATAAATCTAACACAACTATAGTAGAAACTTTGAATGTATTAAAGATTATGCGGAATCTAATCTTTAATATTTAGAAGAACTGTCAATGAAACAATAATTATATGAACATATAATTCAACAAACAAAAGCTCCAATATTATAATAATACGAATACTCTCAAAGTATTAGGGTTAAAAAGACCTTGAAGCTAAGAAAGATTGATTTTGGTTTTGGTACTGGTATTGGTATATCAATCTCTATGCCCCAGGACCTCCTTTTATACACCAAGGAGTTCTACTCGGCTTACAATACTTTCCTAAGTATATCAAATCTTTAAAACAAATAACTTATACATATCTTTTACTAAAATATCTCATAAGCAGTACTAACTAACTCAGCAGTACTAACTTCTTCACTAGCAGCATTAAATCCTTCAGCAGCATTAACTTTGTACTAACCGTAGTAACTTTTATACTAGTAGTAACTACTTAGCAGTTTTTCTTCTAAGTCTTTGAGCAGTCTTAACTTCCACTAGCAGTAGTAACTTCCTCTAACAGTAGTAACTTTGTACTGGCAGTTGTAACTTCACCAGCAGTCTTAAACACTTAGAATAATTTTTATTGAAATTCTCTAGCAGCACTAACTTTGACTGAGCAGCATTAACATCAATAAGAATAGCAGTAATACTAGCAGCATTAAGAAGGCTTTTAATCCCAATAGGAAGTAAAATAGGTGTTAAACAAAATTACGAAACAAATAGATTAAGCCAACAAATAAGGTACGGTTGCTAGTAACCTTCCCCTGACCATTCCTTGAAAAAGACTCGAACATATAGACAAATGCCTCGATCATAGAAATGACAAAGATAACCTAAGTTGGCGTTCCCATAACGGTCAACTTCCCTTACATCCCGCTCTTTACATAACTTTTTTACATACTAGTGGTGATATCGGACCTCTCTTTTACAAGACTTTACACTCATTGTATTTTGTAACGTATCAACGAATAATCGATACTTCCAAGTGATTCCATTCGGTATAAACTTCTTTTGAACCGACTATGTTTTTCTTCATTCTTTTTTTATTTTTGCAATACATCATCATAAACCTAGTTTTATTCCACCGTCTTCTCTATCAAAATTTGTCAAGGAAAATTTTTTCCTTGTAACACTTCTTCTTCGGAACATATTCATTATCTCGAAGTAGTAAACTTACGGAGTTACAGTATTTTTTTCCCCATTGCATTGTTGCAATTTCCCGACCTATACAGAGAGTAGAAAAATTTCCACTTTGACACAGAAGTACAAAACTTTACACGAAAGCAACTAGCAACATGAATAAAATAGGCTTAATCTACACGTATGCATAAGGTGCAAAGGTGTAACGAACACATATAAATGATGTAGAAAAAAAGAAAGAGAATTGCTTCAACAGGTTGTTTTTTCTAGGGGATTTTTTACACTAAAAAAAATGAGAGTAATCAAAGGGTTACACGGGAGTTAACTAACCAGGGTATTAATATAATTTTTAATGACATGTTAGCTATTTGTGGTTTAATCCTAAGAATTTATCATCAGTTGAACATGTTTCCTCCATCTAAATCCATAGTTCTAACATTGCGTCTCAGAGTGATATACCAGGCCCAAGTTCAAGTCCACTACATCACCGGCATACTCCATAAGTTGATAGAAATTTTAGGTAAACAATTGGAAACGAATAGCTTGATTCTCACAATATGTATAAGGTTATAGTGCCGCTAGATAATGTACTAGAGATTTCATACAAATAGTCATGCTAATTTATTGTTAAATTTGGCCCATTTTTAATCACGTTTAAGCTCGTAGCATGTTATTTTGTAAAAAAAAAGACATTACGTTCTAATTCTCCATCCCCACTTTTATTATACAATGTCCCGCGTTGTATAGAGAAAACAATAATGGAAAATAAAATTAGAACGGAAAACACCCTGATGTTTTTCACCGTGAAATTTTCCAAGATGAGTTTCCTTGAGCAAAATTGTGTTGACTAGGCTTCAGAATGCCCGATAAGTTCACAACACATGTCCTTTCAGAATTACCAAATCATAGTTTCAGCCAGGACCGCATAAAAGATTAGAAGACAAGAGCAAATCATCTCCGTATATTCGTTTGGTAAGACACGAAATATAACCTAAAACCTGTACAGGAAGTCGATATGATCCGTTATCCATACCCAAAGATAAGTCCGATGATACCTAGTATTGAATATGTTGTATTTCCGTGAATACGCCCATATAGACTGTGCTGAAAATAAAGACCGGATAACGCGTCCATGAAGGTCATACGCCGTATCCAAGGGGTTTCATACAACCGTATAAAAAATCTGGGAGACAGAACTCGATAAAAAATGAAAAAACATTCTGAGTTGTCTCCCGGCAAGCACTTTTGTGTTTACAAAAAAGTACGTTAAGTAGACTTGCCCTAATTAATTTAATCCCACCCTTATAAAAAAAATTGGGGTCGAACGGGATGCCAAATGGCACATACAAATTCTTGATTAGGAAAATGAATGACATCCCTTTGTTAAGATGATTCCAAGTCATGATATTAAAATTTAATCTCTTGATAAAAGTTTCTGTTTTGAAAAATTTATCAGATGTATCATGACTTGTTTCCAAAAGCTTATTTGACCCATGTGCATAGGCACCAACATCGGTATTTATTACATCGGGTAACGGTTTGACAGACAAATCCCTTGAAGAGTGTTCAATATCAACTTTATCATTATCATTGTCCGTATCCATTTTTGAATCATTGGGATAAATTACATTAAAAGGAAATAGATCATTAAAGTTTAAAATGTTCTGTTCCTCTTCATCACATTCGGACAATGATGTTTCATCTTTCAAATTAAATTCATCGATATGTTGAGGACTTACAGTAGGTTCAGTTAAGAAATCTAATTTAGACGTTAGAGCATCATTGTAAACAATGGCGGGAAATTCATTCTCGAAATCTTTAAAGAAGTCTAAATCATCAAAATAACTGACCATAGGCTCGGGTGACGAAAACGAAGGCATATTGACTTTTTCATTATCATTATCCAAATCCATTTTCAAATCGTTGGTAGAAATTATTTTATAAGAAAACGAGTTTTTATCAAAAATTACCGTGTAATCTTCATCATTAGATTTCTCAAACGATATTCTAAAGTCAATTTCATCGTTAAGAGAACTTACCGTGGGTTCGTAAGAAATTGTTTTTTCAGATGATACTTGATCATTAAAAGCAATAGCTGGGAATTTGGTTTCAATAGATCTAAGGTCATGAACATCTTCATCATACCAGATCTTACCATACTTAGCAGTTTTCCAGTCAAACACCTTACCACGGCTATGAGCTTTTTCTTCCTCAAGCCTAACGTATTCTTCCATAGTTATGTTGGGGTCGTCCATATTTACCTGTAATAAATTTGCTAGGAAAGAAAACTGTCAAATAGCGTAATACGCCGTATTGATGATAGAGTCGAATACGCTGTATTGGTTTGAAAAAAATTTATATGCCATATCCAAGAAAATGAATACGCCGTATTAAGTATTCGACTCAGAAGGTTACAACGAACTATAATAATGCACATAAATACACAATATGCAAAATATACAATGCATAAATCAAACACACAAATATGCAAATTACTCTAAATTAAATCTAAACTAAACTAAAACACTAATAAATAAGAATTAAACAACTTCACTCCCCGGCAACAGCGCCAAAAACCTGATGTGCTGTCGTGTAAGGTCAATTATTTGATTATTAAGTTTTACATTTATATTTAGCCGACAAACTTAAAACAACACTTTAACGAGCAGTGTACTCGGTCAAGATGGAGTTTCGCGGTAAGTAGGGTGTCGAACACTAAGAGTGAAACATTAATCATATATTCTATCAGTATTTTAATTAGTTCTAATTAGTCTATTTACTGGTTAAACCTATGCTTTATACGTTGTCTAATGATATGGGGGTTTTCAGCCTAGTACAGGTTTGGGGGAGACAAATATCAATTCAATAGACAATAAACACAAAAGAAGAAAATTAGAAGATAGAAAAGCGGTACAAGCCAAATGATAGAAAACTGTATTGGCCATATTAAATCTAATTTAATGTTGGTTTGTTTGTTTTAGTGCAATGAATTACTTATCTTGAAGCGACATATTGTCGGTAACCCAAAAATCACTTCACTTCATATTTTGATGAACAAGAAAAGTAGGAAGAAACTAGGAAGAATGTAGAGAGAGAAACAAGAGAGAGAACAACTAAGGAATTGGGAGGATTACTTGTAAAATGAAATGTTTACAAATGAACCAACCACCTCACCTTCCTTGGTGAGGTGTATTTATACCTAAACTAAAAGGCTTGCATGCCTTTAGTATTTCTACGGGCCGAACTCAGGATTACTTGGGCTTTCGACTGGTATACGTGACCAGTTAGATTACATATAAGAGCCTGTTTACCCGTCTAGCCTATTACAACGTATATTTAATTAATGACCGAGACCTAATATAATAAATGAACGAACTTCCTTGTTCATTAGCACACAACAACTGAGGTTTAGGTGTTTATCTAACCTAATGTTTTGATGACAAGTAAAGCAATAAACACACACAAGAAGACAAATATAACAACCCACAATTTTCATCAATGTAATTTCCACTATGATATATATAAGAATCATTTTCATAGGAAAATTTTCGCTTTATTGCCAACTATGTATCATAGCAAGTAGACGAGCTCTCGCAACAACCTATGCCTATTTCTATCCATGTTTACATCATGTAAACATCATAATATGTCAAGAAAACATCATAACAGTCCAGGTCAATGATATAAGTATCATTTTTATTCAATATACATACCTATTCAACGTAGTTTTCACGACGATAATACCAAATGAACTTTAACCGTTAACGTTTATGCCTAAACCCTAATTATGGGTAATGTAAGCATCCAAGATGAATAAGTGATCAAATCTCAAGTACAAGTTATATAACATCTTATTTGAAATATACTTTCCCTCTAAAATAAGGTACAAGCCTTTAAAGCATGAAGTATAAGTCATTAATGCACGATATTCAAAATAGCCGTTTTACCTTTGTTTTCCTAAGGAAAATTGTACAATCAATCAAGTACAAGTTACAAGCAAGTCATGCACTTCATTTACATTCTATAATCATCCTCATTTCATAAGATTTCATGAAATCAAACCTAAAAACCCTAAATCGAGTTATTTTCTAAACCAGACCCGTTTCCTTGGTTTTTATCCGTTTTAAACCTCAACCAACACTCAAATAAGTTGTAATAACTTAAATTACAACATTATCAATCATATTTTATCATCATTTCATCATTTCATTTCATTTATATACGGAATTAAATCCAAGAAACCCTATTCGAACCCTAAATTGAACTTTTGATCCGTTTACTCGTTTTCACCCATTTTAAACCCGAACCACCTATCAAATATTGGTAATAACTCTTAAAGAAAGTCTTGCAAGCATATATCTATCATTATATCACAAGTATACACGAAAATCAAACTCAAAACCCGCGACCTCATTTCTTGCAAACTAACCCATTTTGAAGCTACACTTTGCAACCAAGCACCTTATGACTCACCTACTTGCTTCCCTAAGAATCTTACAAGTTGCTCTACCACCATTCCTTGCTCCTAGGATGAGCCACATTGCGATCTTGGTCTTGGGGGGGGTTGGGAGTCCCTAGGAGAGCGTCGCGGCTAAAAGACACCGCGCGGGCGAACCACGCGAGCGGTGAGCGCAGGCGGACGCTAGTACTTTCCGCGCGCTAATGACGCTCGGCAAGGATCACCAGTTCCTGAGACTTCCCCAACTTAGCGTAGACAGTCAGGAAGGAGCATGCGCGAGCCTAATTGCTTACCCTTGCCTCCAAGACATGGTCCTTATTAAGTGTCCAGATAACAATGTGGCGGTATACCCGGCGGAGATGGAGCGATCATGAATCAACCCGCGCAGCGAGACGGTTTCTGATACTTGACTTATCATACTCACAATTTGTCTGTACTGAGGCGAGGCCATGGAGTATCGGATGTGCGAGCGCGAAGAAGAGGCGCGTAACGGAGCTGTATACTCTATCGATGCGCGACTCTCGAAGACGAGAGACATGGAGGTAGCCTAGGCTGTTAGCACGCTCTAATCACAGTAATCGGTCTAAAACAACCTAAGGTGCTAGAGACGAGCAGTATCTTTGCTTGTTTCATTGTGACTCTCGAGTCTGTGACTCTGGAGTGTATTTGCACGTGGATTATCTGGGCGGCGTCCGATTGCGCGAATCCCTCAACTCGAAGAGTCCAGGCTGTCTGATTTCTCATCTTCTATGACATCCTCTTTGCCTGCGCCTTCTCTCGCCACACATTCAGTATAGTATCGGTTGATTCAAGTTATGTGGTAGAGCAAAGAGTCACACTGCGCGTGTGACATCTCCTAATACTCCTTTTCTATCTAATCTATTCGTGCAATAGGCAGGTTTATATTATCTACATCGGAGTACTGATCAAAACCAAAACCTCTAAACCGCTAAATTCTTGTTTTTCTTTTTAAATCTAAATTTATAAATGGAACGTTTAATATCATAAACTCATATTGTGTAATAAGTCAGCTACTTCGTATAGCGATAGACGCTAATACACTGAGTATCTAATTTTATGAGAAGTTACCACATTGTTAAATTCACTTTTATGAAATTGAATCTGATAGAAACCGAGACGAGTTCTATACTTGTCTTCGCGAGTGTGTATTCACGGGAACGGGCGTGGGTGCTAATAACCATTCGCATCTCGACAATTTCCAATATTTTCAGAACTTTATCAGCAAACACCAATATGCTGCGATGTTCAGCGGACTTATCGTTAAGCGATAGCGACTTCATATTTTACAGTCGTGTAAGAAGGATAGGTGAGTTCAAAGTCGATTCAAGAGAGCTAGGCGCACGGAGAGGGGTGACTCGCTAGAGGTCAAGCTTGTACTCAGGGAGAATATCTTATACTTTAGTATAGTTGGACTGTTTGTGACTATATTAAGCGTAACTACAGCGGAGAAGTAGGCATGCATAGGTGGGTATATATCGTAACTTTTTAGTGAAACTTATAAATACAAGATTATTTTTGCCATATTTCTAAAGTTATAACTATAGAGGGGGTGGCTATTATGTCACTTTCCGAATGTACAAGGTTTACTTTGTACATCTTTTAAACTAGAAGGACCAAACTTGTAAAAATGGAAAGTCTAAGGGTATATTTTGCCATTCTTCATTCTTAAAGGTCTAAAATGTAACATTTTAAAAAAGTATAAAAACATGTTTAAAACCTTATAAGACATAACTTTGATTACGCTTGACGGCTTATCATTTCCAGTTATTGAACAAAACCTTAAAACCCATATTTATAACTATTATATAATCATCATCGTTGCTTTTAAAATCCTATCCGCGAATTCTATATCGTAACCAATAATACTAGGGAGCATCATAATAAGGGGTTTCCATCTTGGTATTACGTTCTGACGAGTTTTGGGTTTACATTTAAAGTGCCCTAGCTCTCAAACGATACTAATGACCTCTGAATTTATTATGGGCCCGAACGTGATACAATAATTCCAGAAACTCCCAAATCTAACTCATAACAATATTAATCTCTAGAACCAAAGTTCTATAAAAAAAAAAAAAAAAAAAAAGAAACAGAAAAAAAAAAAAAAAAAAAAAGAGTACAATCTTCCAAAACTTGACATATTTACTCAGTTTGCGTGACGTGGCTGTTTACTATCATCTTGCTATATCAACCTTCCCTGTTAAGATTGTGATAAAGTCGTCAGCTTTCAGTTTTGAATATTTATTACAACCACCTATCAGGTGAAGTTTATAACCTCCCCTTTACTTATTTACATGTTTTATAAACCCACAAGGGAAACATCATTGTTACAAACTCTTTTACAAAGCGTTTTATCTTATAACAATGTGATTACTTTTCAAAGACTTAATGAGTTCATAACCTCACATTTCAATCTTTTAAATACTTTATAAACCTGTAATACCTGCTATAAACCATGAATACAAGTGTTTTCTAAACTATATGCTATCCTGATATAATATTGCCTAAGTACATGGAAATATCTCTTTGGGTAATATCTCCCAATATCTCTTTGGGTAATATCTCCCAATATCTCTTTGGGTAATATCTCCTAATATCTCTTTGGGTAATATCTCACAATATCTCTTTGGGTAATATCTTCCAATATCTCTTTGGGTAATATCTCCCAATATCTTTTTGGGTAATATCTCCCAATATCTCTTTGGGTAATATCTCCTAATATCTCTTTGGGTAATATCTCCCAACATCTCTTTGGATAATAGCTCCTAGTATCTCTTTTGATAGTGACTCCTAGTATGTCTTAGGTAGAAGCTCCCGATTCTATTGAGTTTAAATATGTGATTCATGAGCTTAGATGCAATAATAATGTTCTCCATGATAATAATGTTCTCCATGATAATAATGTTCTCCATGATAAATAATGTTCTCCATGATAATTATCCCTACAATGCAAATATTTCCATTATGATAACTTGTATTCAACTATTACATTTCAAACCAATGAATTTCACTCAACCTTTTTTGTTGACCTTTTTATGTCATGTTTATCCCATTTAATTGAGCAACTTATGCCATGGATAGCATGGACTTGAAGATGGCAAAAACTTGTTTTACATTTCACATTTTAATGTTTCCTAGATTTTGGGACCTGCCTTTATAAAACTCTGATTTTAATGAATGATAACGTATCTTTTAAAAACGTCTCTTTTGAGTCGTTTTCTATGATTGTGACTGTTGTACTATGAAGTAATACCCCAGATTAGCTTCCGCTGCTATATTGTAAAAATGGGGGTGTTACAGAGTGGTATCAGAGCTCACGGTTATAGAGAACAAGGGTAAAACCTTAACTATAACTACTTTTCTTTTGCCATCAATGTCCTCCGTGCCACTACATTCCGTGAATTGTGAAGATGCCACTACTTTTTCCAATTAGTATGTAAAAATACATAACTACTATACTAATATATAAGTAACTTATGTTATTTACTACTGGGTTGTTACAGTCATGTCTTCGTCCCCTCACTCTACTATCATCCCCTCTGATTCCGATATTAATGATGCTATTCCACCACCCCAAGTTATTATTGCTCTACCAGCTGTTTTACCACCATCTCTAGTATTATCACTATCACCAATGTTTGATTCTCGAGATTCCTTTCCTTCCAAGGAGATTTCATTACCTAAAGACACTGAGACTCCTGTTAAATTACCCATTCTAGTCTCTTCATCTTCATCAGTAGGATTTCATCATCAGTTAGGTCCACTACACCCCCACCATACTATTTCCTTTGATAAATCTATCTTCGCAAAGTTTATATAACTTTATTAGGAACATACGACGACCACTGGGAAGTAAACCAGTCCCTCGAGAAACCTGATGAGTCAGATACTTGTTATAATGTTCATCTCTAGAAATAATCATAAAGGATATCCAGAGTCTTCTAAACAAGATGCAAGAACTCAAAAACGACAAGGAAAAACCACCAGACTAGATCTATGTCATTTTATAGAATCCAACCACTAAATGTATGAATAATGACACCTGTCAAAATTTGCTATGTAAATTATATAAACAAGTCATTTATACAATGGTGATTCCATTATACCTCGTTGTTTCATGATACCAATTTTGTATTTGTCTATCCTATATCTTGTAATATGAATACTCATATCTTTATCCGGGATTACTATAATTCTTTTACTATCCGATTTTCTCAAACCTTTAAACACTAAGCCTCCTATTAAACCACTCATTACATGATCTCCGTATTCTAAAATTTTCCGTTATATCCTGCAACATAATAACAAGGAAACACACAAGAATCTATACAATGTCAAATGATTTCAATACCACTAGGTATGAAAATTTTGTCAAAGACTTGTGATACATGCATTATTCGATGTTGACTTCTAAAGGTTAATGGATAACGATTCTTTACGATCAGAATGGTGCAGCGGAAGTGTGTGTCACACCCCCAGACGGGGCCTAGACGGAACACGTGTCTGGAGGCGTGACTTTATTGAGTATCTCAAGTACAAAGCATAAAGAACGACCTCTAAGGGTACATTTTGAAAAAAAAACACCGTTGCGAAGTTTTAAAATAATAATAATAAGTTTTACATCGATTAAATTTAAAAGATTCGAAGTTAAAATGCGGAAGCTTAATAAGTTTCAAACATACCGGGTATTTAAAAACATAGATAAATCTCTGGTAAACTGGTACAGGCAAATAGTCTTCACATAAGTCAAGCAACAACATCCATGCTAAGCACCTGAGAAAAAACATGCTTAAAACGGTCCCACTAAAGATGAGTGAATTCATAGTTTTTAGTTCAAACATTGTTTATAGTTGGACCACAAGATATCAACACGTATGCGACAGTTATAACGATACAACATCACATAAAAAGTATTTTACGTTGCCCCTAAGCTCAAGACACTGAAGCTAATTACCATGTTAACCATGTACATTGCTAATATAGTATTTGTGTGCCCTTCCAGGTCCGACCAAAGACATACCAACCAGTACGACATGACATATATCCGTTTATCGGGCGCCCCGTGGGTAGTGAGCGCTACTCACCCGAATAGGGATAATTAGTCCCAATAGATCTATTATTCAAAATTTTTCGCGCTCCCTCGACCGGTCCTCCAGTCAAGAGATTGACAGTTCATGATAGTTCGGGCAGTATGGTTTAAACAACACTTAGGAACACTTAACAGGGAAAATCTCACGCAAAGCACTTGTGTCCAGTTTTAAAAACAAGCAATGTTTCTCACCCCAAGTTATAAAACATTTATTCAAAACGAGTAAAAGAGTGGGGCTATGAACTCACCTTATACGGGTAGTGGATCAAAAGGAATCAATCAAGTGAAAATGAATCTCACGGTTCTAGCGACAACCTATCATATAGTCGTCGTTTAAGAATGATGTACAACGAATAACGCTTAACGCAAGAACTGATCATCCGAGCACTAGTAGACACGGCGTATCCCTTTTTTTAAAACGTACTTTCAAAAGTTATAAGTTTTGACAAGTCTCGACACTTCAAAACATCTTTGAAAATATTTTCGTCTTTTAGTGTATTTCGTCTTTTAGTGCATTTCATCTTTTAGTGTATTTCATCTTTTAGTACATTTCATCTTTTAGTATATTTTGTCTTTTAGTAAATTTCTTCTTTTAGTGTATTTTGTCTCTTAGTGTATTTCGTCTTTTAGTACATTTTGTCTTTTAGTATATTTTGTCTCTTAGTGTATTTTGTCTTTTAGTACATTTCATCTTTTAGTGTCCCGACACATCAACGTTGACTCAATAACTAAAAATGTTGACCTAAACTCGACACTTACGTTTTTCTACATTTTATCATAAGTTTGATAATAAAAGTATATTTTCGACGCTTTTATAAAGTTTATGAAATTTCGGCATGACCTTTCTAAAAATATCGACTTTCCATTTTTATCAACCTCGACTCGTGAAAATATCCGTTTTTCAAAAGTACATCTTTTATTGACTCGAAAGAATATCCGATCTATTTTCGACAACACCTCAAATATCGCAACAAATCCGTTCTTAAACCTAAACCTTTTCGACATTCAATTTACGCTTACAACAAATCCAACATCTAACTTAATCTCTTCGCCAACAATATTTAAACTTAATATACGATAAATCTTTAAATAAACGATATAAGCCGGAGGTGATAACAATATATATATATATATATATATATCAAATTAGTCACACAAAAATAAAAGAACGTTATATGCACAAAAGTGACAACACTTTTTATGTTCTATCATTTAAAAACCAAAATATTAAACTTTAGAGACCTTTGTAGTTTTATAGAAAAATAGATAATGATTTTCCACAACGATCCTCCTTGTACACCTTTTTCGGAATGAACATACAGAATGCAAAAGTACAACTCATTTATGAAAAAGTAAAGATGACTTACAAAGAAACACGACGAAAGGTGGATAGAAACTAAGAACAACCCAAATGTTGTTTTACAAAATACCCGGATGGAATAACAATCAACTCAAACAATATATCTTCAAATGGTTGATCAAAGATTAAAAATGTGTGGATTTGGGTGTGTGTTATGGTTCGGCAAAGAGAGAAAAGAAAGAAGATGTATGTGTGTTTTTGAGAGAGAAAACACAAGAGAATGTATTTTTGGTGTGTGAAGAATGAGAATGAAAATGAGATGAGAAGTGAGGGTTTATATCAACAAAATCACACACACACACACACACTAGTGTGTGCCGTCGGTTAGGGGACAAGGAAGGGGGACCAAAACGATCCGCCAATCAAAAGAGAGTTAGTACTAGTCCTTTTCCATGTTTCATGCAACCATGTCTAGGAAAAATGTTCAAATTTGAATCCTATGCATGTTTACATATGCATAGCTGGTTACAAGACCAAAGGAGGGGACCAAAAATAATTTCCCAATGAATTAATTTCCAAGCATGCATGCACAACAAAGTGTAGTTAAATTCCACGGATCACGTAAATAACAAAACGAGTAACGGCATCACAAAAATTATGAAATTTTAAATATTGCTTGAAAACATAAAAACACGGCTATTGCCAAAATACTACAACGTTTGGTGTCCCGGTTCGCTCCCGGCGACGATTCTCAGATAATAACGAAATAACTTCCCAGTTAAACGGTAAAGCTAAACGAAACATTTAAAAATTCAAATTTCTACACGTAAATGGCTAATTTACTGAACAGAAATTCTCGGGTTGTCACATTCTTTCCCCGTTAAAGAAGCTTTGTCCTTAAAGCTTAGGACGCAACCTCTGCGGCGGGTGCAGAGTTGATGAAAAGATGCGGGTATTTCTTTTGCATTTGGTCTTCACGCTCCCAGGTGAACTCAGGACCCCTTCTAGAGTTCCAATGTACTTTGACAATCGGAATACGACTCTGCTTCAGACGCTTGACCTCACGATCCATAATCTCGACAGGTTCTTCAATGAAATTCAGTTTGTCGTCAACTTGGATCTCATCCAATGGTATAGCAAGTGGTTCACAGCATGCATTTTTCTCACATTTCGAGACTTGAAACGTACTATGAACTCTACTCAACTTCTCTGGAAGTTCTAACGATAGGCAACGGTTCCTACTTTGGAAATGATCTTAAAAGGGTCCAATATACCAGTACCCACTTTCCCGTTTGCCGAAACGTATTACTCCTTTCCAAGGAGATACTTTCAACATGACCTTATCTCCTACTTGAAACTCAAGAGGTTTTCATCTTACATCGGCATAGCTCTTTTGACGATCACGGGCGGCTTGGATATGGCTCTTGATTTGAACTATTCTCTCGGTTGTCTCGTGGATGATCTCTGGGCCAGTGAGCTGACTGTCCCCAACTTCAGCCCAGCAGATGGGTGATCGACACTTGCGCCCATACAACGCCTCAAACGGAGCAGCCTTAATGCTGGTATGGTAACTGTTGTTATACGAAAATTCTACCAACGGTAAGTGTTTATCCCAACCCTTTCCAAAGTCGAGTACACATGCACGTAACATATCCTCCAACGTTTGAATGGTTCTCTCACTCTGGCCATCGATCTCTGGATGGTATGGCATACTCATATCCAAATCGAGTACCTAAATGCTTTATGTAGAGACCTTCAAAAAATGGGGGAAGTAAATTTTCCATCGCGATTAGAGATGATCGAAACCGGTACTCCATGCTTTGAGACTACTTCCTTCAAGTATTGTCTCGTCAATTTTTCTAACGTGTCATCTTCTCTCATAGGCAAGAAATGAGCAGATTTAGTGAGACGATCAACGATTACCCAAATCGTGTCTTGCCCAGCCGCTGTCCTCGGCAGTTTAGTCACAAAGTCCATTGTTATGTTCTCCCATTTCCATTGTGGGATCTCTGGTTGAACCAACAAACCAGATGGTTTCTGATATTCTATCTTAACCTTTGCACATGTTAAACACTTGCTGACATAAGTGGCAATTTCTGCTTTCATGTTAGGCCACCAATATAACTTCTTCAAGTCCTGATACATCTTATCCGATCCAGGGTGGATGGAATACTTTGACTTATGCGACTCATGCATAATCAAGGCCCTCAAATCACCAAGACACGGAATCCAACTTCGATTGTTTAGCATAATGTTTTCGTCACGCGAGTTCTAACTGTTAATCATGCCACGCAAATCTTCGTTGATGAAGTTCTCTTCCTTTCTAGCTCTGATTGAGCACTCAAAATCTGCTTAGGAAGGTTTAACCCTATAGTCATAACTAAGGCCCGAACTCATAGTGGCTTACTTCTTTCTTTTCGGCTCAGGGCATCAGCCACCACATTCGCCTTTCCTGGGTGATATCAAATCTTACAGTCGTAGTCGCTCAACAACTCTAACCACCATCATTGTCTCATATTCAACTCCTTCTGATCGAGAATGTGTTGCAAGCTCTTGTGGTCAGTGAACACGACGCACTTTGTACCATACAGATAGTGTCTCCACATCTTCAAAGCAAACACTACTGCACCAAGCTCTAGTCGTGTGTGGTATAGTTCTTCTCGTGAACCTTAAGTTGGCGGAATGCGTAAGCTATGACCTTCTCCTTTTGCATCAAAACCGCACCCAACCCTTTATGCGAAGCATCACAGTATACCACAAAGTTCTCACTTCCCTCGGGTAAAGCCAAAATCGGTGCACTACATAATTTCTGTTTCAACAACTGAAACGCAGCTTCTGCCTTTTTGTCCCCAATCAAACTTCACGCTTTTCTGAGTCAACTTCGTTATAGGCCTAGCAATTTTTGAGAAAATTTCGATAAATCATCGGTAGTAACCGGCCAAACCTAGAAATTGACGAATCTCGGTTGGTGTCTTAGGTGACGCCCAATCCTTGATAGACTCAATCTTAGTGGGATCAACGTGAATGCCTTCACTATCAATCACATGACCAAGAAATTATACCTTTGACAGCTAAAATTCGCACATTGAAAACTTGGCGTACAACTCCTCCTTCTTAAGTAACCTCAGAATTAACTTAAAGTGTCCTTCATGCTCCTTTCTGCACTTAGAATAGATCAAAATTTCATCGATGAATACAATCACGAATCTATCCAGATACGGTTTGCACACCCGATTCATCAAATCCATGAATACTGCCGGTACGTAAGTCAAACCAAACGGCATTACTTGGAACTCGTAGTGACCATAACGAGTCCTAAATGCGGTCTTGGGAATGTCTTCCTCACGAACTCTGAGTTGGTGATAACCAGATCTCAGGTCGATCTTATAGTAGACTCTTGACCCTAAAAGTTGATCAAACAAGTCATCGATTCTTAAAAGTGGGTATCGGTTCTTCTCAGTAAGTATGTTTAGTTCACGGTAGTCGATACACATCCGAAAAGATCTATCTTTCTTTTTGACAAATAAAACCGAAGCTCCCTAGGGTGAGGAACTGGGTCTTATAAATCCTCTGTCAGAAAGTTCTTGTAACTAAGTGGATAACTCTTGCAGTTCGGATGGTGCTAATCGGTATGTGGCTCGTGCTACAGGTGCAGCACCAGGGACTAAGTCAATTTGAAATTCAACTTGTCGAGCAGGCGATAGTCCAGGAAAGTCTTCTGGAAAGACTTCTGGAAATTCCCGTATAATTGGCACGTCCTCCAGCCGCTTCTCCTTTGACTGGTACTCAGTCTTCTTGGATGTAACTTGTGCTAGATAAACTTGACATCCCTTCTGTATATACTTCTGGGTCTTCGTACATGATATGATGTTCAGCTTCGTCTTACTTCTGCCGTCACAATCATCACCTCGGATTATCAACACTTCATCTCCATAAGGTATACAGACAACTTTCTCGTCACAAACGATCAACGCATGGTACTTCGCCATCCAATCCATACCGATGATGTCAAAACTACCAAGTTCTATGGGCATTAGATCTATGTCGAATGGATGACCTAATAATCCTAACGTATAGCCTTTAAGGATAACATTTGTTTCTGAAATTCTTCCATCGGCAAGTTCTACGACATAATTAGTGTCTAAAGCGGATGGTACATCATCAAGCAAATCACTAAAGGTAGACGACACAAAACTCCTATCGGCTCCCGAATCGAATAACATAGAAGCATAACAGTTATTGAGAAGGAACGTACCTGTGACAGCATTAGAATCGGGGTTTGCTCCTCCTCTTCCAATAACGTAAGACTTTGCCGTAGCCTCATTACCTCCAGTCTAGTTTCCAGTCTTTTTTCCATTCTTGTTTCCAGTCTTGTTCCTACGGTTCTGATTTTTCAACTTAGGACAATCTTTCCTAAAATGTCCTGGCCTTCCACACTCATAACAAACAATACCCGGCTGATTCCCAATTGGGGCTCTCTGAGTGTTTGGAGTAACTATAGCCGTATAATCCCTAGTTATATGATCGACTCTCTTATAGTTTCCACATCTCACAATACAAGGCCCTACATGGTGCAACTTGCACTTATTGCAGTAAGGAAGAGATCCAACATACCCATTTTTCTCATTGTTCCCAGCCATGTAAGCTCTTGCCACATTCTGGACTCTAACATTTTGCCGCTTGAAAACTGGTTGTTGTCCATGATTGTCTCTCGGGTTGTTATCTAACCTTCTCTTGTTTTCAGCACTTCTAGCATATCCCTTCAGCTTTTGATCCATTAAGTTGTTGGCAATACGAATTGCATCTTGAAGTTTAGTGGGTTTAGCAGCGATTACATTCTCCTTAATATTGTCAGGCAAACCTCTAACGAATCTCTCAACTTTTTCCTCCTCATTTGGGACCATTCTAGTATACAACAACACCAATTCCTAAAATCTTCTGGTGTAAGTAGTCAAGTCATTTCCTTTCACAACCAAGTTCCACAACTTGGTCTCCATCTTCTGAACCTCGTTTCTTGGACAGTACACTTTTGTCATCAACTTCATAAGTTCTGCCCAACTCATGGCATAGGCGGCCTCAATCCCAATTGTTCTCTTATGAGAGTTCCACCATGTCAATGCACTGTTCAGAAGCGTGCACGAAGCATACTTCACTTGGTACTTCTCTGGACAGTTGCTAATGTGGAATACAATTTTCATCTTCTCGAACGAACGAGTTAACCCAACAACTCCTTCCGTTCCATTAAAGTTAACTGGATGGCACTTTAGGAAGTCTTGATATGTGCACTCTCTAGCAGGCACAAATCCTCTGAAGTTATAGCCATATTCTCCTCCGTTCCCATTACCATTTCCATTTCTTCCATTTCCATTTTCTCCATTCCCATTTCCTCAATTTCCATTTCCTTCATTTCCATTTCCTTCATTTCCATTTCCACCATTTCCATTTCCTCCATTCCCGTTTACTTCTTCTTTTTCACCCTCATCTCCCATAAGGGGTCCAAGGTTTCTGACAGCGTCGCGCGCTCTTAATGCTTCTGCCATCCGGCGATCGCTTTGCTCGTTGACTCCTTCACGTGTCCTTGACACTCCAGATCGTGTGTTAGGCATCGTCCTTCAATATAACCATACATAACATGATGGAATTTTATAGTGATATGAGATTATTAACAGGGTTCGAATAAAATACCAAGTATTATTATATGGAAATATAAAATCATAATAACTTCATGATAATGCCACAACTTAGTAATAATGCAATATGCAATAGCAAAATAAAATATATCATTAGGTTAAGAATATCGAACATATAATGGTAACATTTGATTTCATATCATCAATACAAAATGTTACAACGCGGTCCCAAAATATAGGATTTACAAATCCCTAACAATTTGCTAATATTAGGCGTTATGAGTCAACACTAGGATAATCACGAAACAATCTAAGA
>BQNB010010952.1:0-57135 GCA_026074375.1 Tanacetum coccineum
GTCCCTGAACGATAACAAATGTCGACAAGGGTATCGCGCATAACCTTATGGAGATGTTTGATACCAATAATGCCAACACATGATACCGCATGGTCTCCATATATGTCCCCAACAAAAACCTTGGAGCAACTTGAACAAGGTTTCGAAATAGAAAATAAGGGAACACCTAACCGATAACATAACACACAACGGTAAGTCTTACCATTCATAGTCTATCCCAAACCTGAAATCGGAACCATCCTAAGCCAGTCAAAAGCGTGATCCTCTAGTTGAGATTTCCATAAAGCCATTTGTCGAGGAGATAAGAAATAGGTGTATTCTTCAGTTTTAGTAACCCATATGAAATATATATCTGCCAGTTTCTTCATGAGTTTGGGGGCAGCGATCTCACTTGAATTACTCAAAAGGTCAGTCTTCATAGACGTATTAAACATACACAAAACATCCTCAGCCCATAAACTACAATACTTGTATGCCAAAGAAGCTTAGTCTGCAAGCTAACAGACTGTAATCGTGAAGCCAGAAATGCATAATTTAAAACATCACCTGCAGAATAGACACCAAGCCCCTCAAATGCAAAGGATTGCCAATCGCCAAACCCTGGTCCAGAAGTTGTCACAATGCACTCAAAAGAAGAAGGAAGAGCTGCGTCAAAAGAACGTTGGGCCGACTCAAAGACACGGGGAGGACATGTGCGCATAGCAAAGTATAGTTTTGAAATACCATTACAAGCACGAAGAAGCAACAACTCACATTGAGGATCATTAATCTTAGAGATCGCATCCATACGCTTAATAGTTTGGGCCACTCTCTTCATCACAAGCTCACTACTGAATTCGATATCTACACTTATAGGCCCACCCAGTAATTTAACACCATGCGAGGGCTGAGAAATATTAGGCGGGGAGATACCTGCCAACCTGCTTCTAGGGTCTTCCTTTAGCCAAAACACCTCGGTTTTATCAATGTTGAGATGTAAACCACAACAAGGACCATCCTATATAATCAACTCTAAAACCTTCCTCACAACCAAAGTGTCACCAATAATAGTGCCATCATCTACATACCAAGCCTACAGAGAAAGGCTAAAAGAGTCTCTAATCTTACATATCAAGAGATGTAACACTAAGGCAAAAAGTATAAGGCCAAGAGGATCACCCTGCTGTACCCCTTGACATGACCATAAGGTGTCCCCCCCATAATACATTCTAGCTGGGTTGGAGTAACAGAATTCCACCCAACGCGAGATAGTTGGATAATGTAGACGAACTTCTTATAACATAACCTCTTGATCTACCAAGTTGAAAGAATTTTTAAAATCTACCAACAACATCAAAAGACCAACTTCACCTCCACGATCCTCAATTAAACGATTCACAACATGAAGTATAGCCTCACTTTATCCTGACACCCCAACACCAAATTAAAGATTATCTAAATAACGATCCAAGGAATGACTAATAATAACAACACTAACCTTAGAAACCAGACGCCTCCAAACAGTACCCACAGCTATAGGGCGAATACCACCACCCGGCTTAACCAGTGGTGTGAGAGGAGCACTAGCAATATACTCACCTAACAGCTTGGGACATTTACCATCAAGAAATAGATTCATCGCTTGAGTAATAGAGGAGACTAACTCATTAGAAATAGCAGCAACAACTACACTCAAGCAATCCATAAGGTGTTGAGCACGTAACCCATCTTATCCACAAGACGTGCCTCGAGGAAAACTCTTAATCCTGTCTAAACAATAGTTGGAGATGCAATAAGGTGATGACTATCAATAGGTAAATGTAGCAAGGAGGGAGCAGGCTTAAAAGGGTGCTTAGTATTTAAGTCCTCAAGAGTAGCATGATTATAAGGAGCAACACCTGAAGAGGAAAGAACTCTAACTGCCGCAGTATAATGACCATCACAAATCTTCCTCTTACACTGCTTGATATTACGCTCACCTAAATCAAGATCTTCCTCATCAACAGGTGACAAAGAAGGGGAAGATTCAGCAAAAGTCTCCCTCACAAGCTGCAAACTACCACCTGGCATACTCCAAGATTGAATGGCATTAACGATACTCTCTTCCTGGTGTTTCCGCTTAATAGCCAACTTACACTCAATATTACTTCTCAAAAAAAAGGTTTTAAGGATACAAAGGGGCAATACCAGCAAGCTAACCCAACAAAAGATGTTATCAGGCATACAAATCACCTTATCAAGATCTCCTTTCAAGACCTGAGAAAACCCCAAACGACACTTAAGAGGGATGAATTTGATAGTGTGCAACCCTTTTAAAAGCAAACTATCAAGAAGAGACAAAGTAAAACCACCATGTTGGTCTTGCCCCAAATCGTCAACATGTTCAAGCTGCTTTGAAGAAGAAGGAACATGTGGTTTGGTTATGTCATAGAGCAAAAACCTAACAACACCATCACCACAATCAAAGGCTGACACAAAATCAAAACCATTGTCATGACGACACTTAGAACGAAGAGTGCGTTTTAAAACAAACCCCACATAACCAAATGCCCATATGTTTAAACGTTACCTCTGCATCCTTGAAAACTGCAAGATTAGTGGACAAATATTGTTTCGTGATAGCTTGCGCATCACCACTACAATGACGATCATGAAGGTGTGTGATCAATGAAGTTTTGGTAAGCCCGTTTCCACCCCATCTTGACAATTATTAAGACCGCAATGAAATTGAACAATTATCATATCAAGCCACTACAACACCACCACGAAAGCAACATTGTTATGATGAAAGGACAAGAACAATAAAAAAGAACACAATAATTATTATTGAAACCCTTAAAAAATAACCTATGAATGGGATATTCTAAAGTGAATCCCACAATGATTCAACTTATATTTTTGAATTAATATTGTAGGGATGTAGAGCCCACCAATTAAATGAATCCCTTTTGAAAGACGGCCATGGTGATCGTAATTTGCCGTAATCACCCACACTACCCTTATTATTATTGTTATTATTATTATTATTATTATTATTATTATTATTATTATTATTATTTATTATAAACATCACTTCATTAGAATAATAGAGATTACAATAAATTGGAGGGAAGCCGAGATACTATCTGGGCTCCCACTCCTTTAGCAATAGAAAAACAAATCCTATTAAAAATGTAAACAGCAGCACGGACCCTAATATCTTGAGCCATGGAAAACTTTCAGACCCGCTTTAGTAAAGTCACCGCATCTTTCTCAAGTTCCCCAAAAGAAGAAAATGAGAAAGGGATAAATCCGTATCTAATATCTGCACATTTAGTCATATACTTAACCCGTTTGCGCTATGCAACATCAATCACCGCCCGACCAGGCACGAAATCAGCCATCCCAGTCTGTGTCAAAGGTGAGGACCCCGTCAAATCCCCATTTAGTCATAATAATAATAATAATAATAATAATAATTATTATTATTATTATTATTATTGTTGTTGTTGTTGTTGTTATTATTGTTGTTGTTGTTATACTTAACTTGATTTAAGATTCCTTGATGCTACGGTTCAAATAAGAATGGTCTACTTTTAAACATTGAGGGTATGAGATTTCTGGTATGTACTCCATAAGTAATGGATGTTCTTTTGATTTGACTATGTAATAGTCCCTTTTTGTTGTCTTTTGTTAATGATGATAGGAGGTGGTAGATCTTTTTGAAATTTCAAAGGGTCATCAGACTTTCCAGTTACAGTGAATAAGGAATTCACCTGCTCATCTTGAGCTTGAGGAGGTGGTGGGTTAATCCTATTGTTTTGTTTTAAAGAGACGTGATTTTGAGACTTCAACCACTCATCTATTTTTCATTCCATGTTTTTATATATAGTTTGGCAATTCTTTTAGTTTTGCTTCATCTTTAGAATCATATTGTTAACATTGTTCTTGTTAACATATAATATTCACAAACCAAGATCGATCCAGAGGTCGAGGAGGATAAATGTGAAATAAAGCCATATTATTAAGAGAGAAAGAAGAGATGGGAAGATGTGTGTGTTCTTGAGAGAGAAATGAACACACACACTTGTTACAAATGTTTTCTTCACCCCTCAGAAGTAAGGAGGGGAATATCTAGGTCAAGACACATCTATCTTACTACAATTGTCATTTCTAGTCCTTGCGTGTCTTGCATAAGTAAACTAATGTAATTCCGTATAAGTCTTCACATTTTATGGCTAACAATCTTCTCCCAATGTGTAGACATACGAAATTATATACAATGTTCCTAACAAGTACAAATACAACAAAATAAAGTCTTCCAAAGCGCTTCCAATACTGAAGATGTCTTCTGCGTCTTCTTATCTTCATACTTGTACTCTAGCTTGGATCTTTTGTGTCTTTACTTGTTGAAGAAACCATTGTATTAAGCATAAGTTGGATTAATTTCCTCCTAATTTATGCAGCATGTCTTGAAAAGCTTTCTTCATAGACTCCTTTTTGGCGAAGTTTCTGAATTAGCTTCCCCCCAAACCAATATCAGTATCTTAAGCAGATTCTGAAACTTTGATGAGACATTTACAATCTTCTAACTTTGTCATTAACATGCACAACAAAATTTTGTAGAAGAAGTAAATCACATAAAATACAGCTGCTACATGTCATTAGGTCTTGGTGATTATCCGTTCGGGGGAACATCTAAGAAATCGGCAACAAACCTTCTCACGCTTGCAAAATACTTCACATAAACCATACTAAGTGAAGTAGAAACCTAGCATAAATCTACAAACCCAATATCTTCATTTACCCGTAAACAATACCAAGTATACATTACTTCCCCTTAGAAGTTGAACTGATAACTCTAAAGTACACGTTTTCCCCTATGATGGTTGCGAACTCTTGGAAGCATCATTGTCGTGTACGTCCATATACTCAAGAAGTTCTTGTGTAAAGCAAAGATATTGAAAAGTTATGAACGTCGTTGAATAACATAAGAAAATTTTGCTTAGACTGTGAAGTACCATTGTTTTTTGTAATAATATCTTGTGTGAATTGTTTGTTGATCACATCTCCACTCTTTAAACTCTCTGGCTAACTTACAAACCTTGTATTCTGTCAGCTATTTGGTGTGACCACATGATGAAGTAAACCTGATATTCCAAACTTGAAACTGAAGTGCAATCCCCTAAATTTGTTACTCAAGCTTGCACTATTGTTGATTGAAGAACGATGAAGAAGCAAATCTCTAAGTACCATATACCCATCATCAAAAGTATAAGAAGTACAACACTTCTTGAAACTATCCACATCTGCATCTACGTGTGACACTTAGCACTACAACGTAACTCCTTAAAGTGATAGCTATACACTGTAAGTACTACAATGTAACTCCTTACATCAGGTATAACTAGATAATCCAAGTCTTAATCATATTCCTTCGTTCTCAAGCAAGTCATCAATCTATAAAATGGGTTTAAAGAAAAGGGGTAGAAAGTAGAAGGAAGTCTCGATGATGAAATAAGTAGACGCCTTTGTGAAATCCCACTTCAATCACAAATAAGAAATACCAAACAAACTCCGTAATCACTTGACATTCTTTAATCCGAATCCTTACCCATTTGTCGTTTGAGTGAATCTTATATTGGATCTTTTTAAGTGTTAAGTATTGTGTTTGCTTTGGTGTTGTGTTGATTGTCGTTAACTAGAACAAATGAAGTAATGAATTGTCGTCATGGGATATAATTTGTCTAGTTAACTTGTCATTTAAGCACAAATGTGAAACAAGGACTATCGGTGAAATAGGTTTTCAATTGTCGCATAAATTCGAAAATCAAGAGGATTATGATTTTCACCTAAATTTTGATTTTCGCCTGTTTCTTGAAATTAAGAGGATTTGATTTTCACCTGATTTCTAAAATCAAGAGGATTTGTTTTTCGCCTAAATTAGGAGGTTCTGATTTTTGCCTAAATAAAGAGGATTCTAATTTTTGCCTAAATCAGGAGGATTCTGATTTTCGCCTAAATCAGGAGGATTCTGATTTTCGCCTAAATGAAGAGGATTATGATTTTCGCCTAAATCAAGAGGATTATGAATTTCGCCTAATTTTTGACCATTTCCTCTTGAGTTTTAAACCATTTTCGCCTAATTTCTGACCATTTCCTCTTAAATTTTAAACCATTTTCGCCTAATTTATGACCATTTCCTCCTAAATTTTAAACTATTTTCGCCTGATTTTTGACCATTTCCTCCTGAATTTTAAACCATTTTCGCCTAATTTCTGACTATTTCCTCCTGATTTAGAAAAAATATAAAACACGAAAAATCTTATAAAACACAGACTTTTGATGTTTTTAATCCATTCTTTTTGTAAAACAACCTTTAATATTGTTAAACCTTTGATAAAAATGCAAACTTTATGAGTTTTAACAACAAAATCAAGGTGTTTTGATTTTTTTCGTGGCTTATTTTCCAAATGGAGCAAAAATCGTGATAAATCACAAACAAACACACCTATAAACACCCTTGGTTAGCTCTGATGCCAATTGTTAACATATAAAATTCACAACTAGGGTCGATCCAGAGGTCGGGAAGGATAAAGTGAAATTAAGCCATATTATTAAGAGAGAAATAAAGAGATGTGAAGATGTGTGTCTCTAGAGAGAAAAAGAAAACACACACTTTGATATAAATGTTTTCCTCACCCTTCCTTGGAAGTCGGGAGAGGATATATGTAGCTCTTACACACCTTAACTTATTACGTTTGTCGTTTCTAGTCCTCGCGTGTTTGCCTAATAATAACTACTTGTAATTTAGTATAAGTCTTTCGAGATATGTTTCAAATTGAGTTTGATCTTGGTGGACGATTTCAGACTTGTTGTTGGGTAAAACCCTGGTGGGTTTAAAAAAGTTTTCGTCATTAAGATTATCATAAGTAGTTCTTTTGCTACGAATATAGTTTTTAAAATCTTCGAGATCATTTTTCACACCGTTTACTAATTCTGTGAGCGATTTTTCGAAATCATTATATGATTTAGGATCATAATGGGGTTGGTGAGAATACGAATCATGAGAATTTCAGTTTTGATAACCTCCAGATTGGATGTAATTTGCTTCATGATGTTCACACATCGGCGTGTCATCGTTCATGTGGTTTTTAGAAGCGTGGTTACCTCCGCGGTTGTTATAATTCATACGCATCTCTTGCATATATTTTTTTAAGCTCTGGAATTGAGAATCCATTTTTATTATTAGAGGTTCCAATTTTTTCATTATTCGAGAGTTATCATCATTATTGCTACTTTCATCGGCAAAAGCAACATATTTCCGCTGATGTTCGTTTTGAGATTTAGTGGACCAATCAAGTTTTAAAAGTACTTTTTCCTCAAGGAGTTGAAAAGCTTGATTTGGAGTTTTGTAGAGAAAGATTCCTTCGGCTGTTTCGTTCAGGATTTCTTGAGTGGGTTCATCTAAACCGTGATAAAATATTTGAATAATAGCTCCTTTGGTCAGACCGTGCCCATGAAAATTTTGAAGCATGCTCTTCAGTCGTAACCGGGCTTCGGTTAGACTTTCACATACGTTTTGAGAGAAACATCTGATTTTAAGTAAACTATAATCAAATAATGAAGGTGGAAAGAATATTCTTATAAAAGCTCTTCTCATTTGGTCCCACGATGTTATAAAATCTTCTTTAAGTTTGTCAAACTATGTTTTAGCTTCATCGCACACGGATAAGGGAAATATCAAAAGCTTGACAGCTTCACTATGAGTTTCACCATATGTCACACCCCGTCATAGGCGGAAACACGAGAATGCAACATAATGATCAATCATAACACAAGATACAAAATAGAAAAGTCTAAAATGCATAAATAAAAGTGTCATGATGACCATCAGCCTCAAAACAACTAATAACACCTGAATTATACATGTTTTCGGTGGCGTTATTTATACATATTTTATCATTTCTCTTGAACTTTCGATACTTAATAGCATGAAATACTTGCAGGTTCACTTGAAGACATCCCAAGCTCAAAATAAACAAAGATCAAGTACTTATACACTTTGAAAATCAAGATGCAAGAAAAAGATAAAATCTCAAGCTGAAAAGTGCAATTGTGCGCCGCACTTACCAATTGTGCGCCACACTTCTCCTCAAAGTCAAAGAATTAAAGACTAAGTCAAAATAGTGCATTAACTCCCTAAGTACGCTGCACAAATTACTTTGTGCACCGCACTTCCCATCTGTCTACGAAAATTAAATGAAGTCATAAATACTAGCGCATTAACACCTCAAGTACTTTTACCCCAAAATTAGCCTATAATTAGAAGACGAATTTTCACCACAAATCATCCCTTCATACTCATTTCTATCATATCACACACACTCTCTCTAACCCTTATGATATCCTAAACCTTTTCCCAAGCATAAACACCACATCTTTTGAAGATTCAAGATCAAACAACCAAGAACGAAGAAGAACACCATCTTAGTTTATTGAAATAATGAAGTTTCTTGTTGAATCAAGTTATGTTATGAACTACATAGACATGAGAGGCTAATTCCCTCATGACTACTCAGTGAAGTTATGATAATAAATAAGTGTTTGGTATGATTGTGATCTCATTAATCTCTAGCTTATGTTGCACCTCTATTATATCTTATCTTGTCGGTTTTGCTTATAACCTTAGATTATATAATCATATCCGTATAGGTCGAAAGACCCGTTATGATCTATATGGTTTTAAAGATTTGTCTATGTTCTTTATCATTTGTGTCGAGAAATCTACTTTCGTAAATTGATAAACAAAATAAGCTTTGATATAATAAGTTAACTGGATCATTTGAGTGACACATTTGGTCTAGCCAACTAAATATAAGTCTTAAGTTAACTAAATTAATTTGTGAAAACATTTTCTGACGAGAAATCCTGTTTATAAGTTAAAATTCCATCTTGGAGGTCTTAATCATTATCACTACTTATTAATTATTCTTAACTATCCGAGTAGTCATCTTTATTATCACTGGTAAAATAAAAGTTATTTTCAAAATTATTAAAGTCTGTTTTCTTCCTGATTATTTGAACACTACTCAAATTCCTGTGGACGACCTAGTCTTACCTAAAAAAGATTATACTATATACGTGGGTTATACTTTTACTCGTGTGTTTCCCTATAATAAAATTGGTGTTTTCAGTCATTATAAATTTAAAGCTTTTGAAACACATCAAAGTTTTTGGCGCCGTTGTCGAGGATTTTTAAGATGTTCTGTAGTCAACTCTAGAAAAATATTTTAACACCCCCTCTTTTTTTTCAAAAATCACCGTACAGTTTTCTGGCAAACTGACCCAAACAATTTTTCCTTTGGATGCATACACGTGCTTCCAATTCTGAACTTGTTGAACCGTTACCTGAACTTGAACGTACTCTGAATCGAAGACTTCATCGACGAAACAGAAGAGTTCCATTTGATCAAAGAAACAACCCACCTCAACACACAAAAATTGTGTATCCGCCAATTCTCAACATCAATTACTTCCGTCACTTTCTTGATATTCTTTGAAATTACGATCCAATGGATGATGAACCCATGTGGGTTGCCGATCGTGTTGTCACTCTGACTCTCGATTTCGCGATAACTATTCTTGAAACCGGTAACGAATTTTCCATTAAAGGTAACCACTTGACTCTCGTCAAAGGAAACCGATTTGATGGTAGAACCAAAACCGATCGTCATAAACATATTCATAAATTTCTTGGAATCTATGATATGTTTAAACACAGAGATACCGAGAATGAAGCTTTCCGCCTAATGATGTTTCCCATATCACTCACTAGAGAAGCAAAAAAATGGCTCGACGAACTCAACGAATGAACTATCAAAACATGGGATGAACTTCAAACTTCTTTCATTAACCGATTATTTCCCCCAGCTCTTTTCGACCGACTACTCGTAGAAATCCGTGCCTTTTCTAAACATGAAAATGAATCTCTAACCGATGCTTGGCTTCGTATAAAGGAAATGCTCAAAAATTGTCATGGTCACAATCTGTCCAAAGGCAATATTATCAAAATATTTTATCATGGTCTCAACGAGATAACCCAAGAAGTTCTAAATGTCGCAGCCAGTGGTATTTTCCTCCATAAAACACCAAATCAAGCTTAGCAGCTTCTCGAAGATAAACTCTTACTCAAGCTCGACTGGGCTAAAAATCAAAAAACCAAATCATCTCTTAAGAAAACCGTTGCTTTTGCCGATGAAGGTAACAATAATTTCGACACTGATAAAATTATGGCCCGAATGGATGCCATGACCATAAAAATGGATGCTCAGTAGAAAAAACTCCAATCTCATGCAAAACAACCAACACCCGATCTTGACGATGATGACATACCTATGTCCCGTAAAGAAGAGGCTAAATTTATGCAAACTTTCCATAAGACTCATTTTTACAATGATTATCGCGACCGAGACTCGAATCGCGATAATTGGCGTTCAAGCGGACATAATGATTACAACCGAGACAACTACCAATCCAACACCGATGATAAATCCTATGATCTTCAAAGATAATTCAATGATTTCATGAAATCTTGGCAATCAACCAACGCTTTTGTAAAAGAGACATTCATGAACCTGAAAACTCAACTCGAAACAGTAGCAACGAAACTAAGTTTGACAGACTCGCTGACAAGTAATCTGGTCGACCTTCTGGATCTCTTCCGAGCAACACTCACCAAAACCCATGAGGTAACAACTCTAAAGCTTATCAACCATTGAAATCTCATAATGAGCATGTAAATGTTGTATTTACAAGAAGTGGTAAATCCTATGATCCACCAGATAACCCAAATGATCAACAAAACAAATTTGAAACCACTATCAACTTCGATAGCGATGATGAAGAAGATGAACCTACACCACAACCAAAAACTCAACCATCGAAACCAGTCAAAGAAACACCGTTACCAAAACGATACAAACCAAAAATCCCATATCCTCAACGCCTTAGAAAAGAAAAAATGGAGGCCCAATACGGAAAATTCCTCGACATGATTTGAGCTATCTGAATCAACGTACCTCTTATCGACGTCTTAGCCGGAATGCCTAACTGTGGTAAATTTCTCAAAGAACTCATAAGTAACAAACATAAGATCGAACAAATTTATGTCGCTTTCTTGAGCGATGAAAGTTTTGCCATTCTTCAAAACAATGTTCCACCTAAAATTGGAGACCCAGGAAGTTTCCTTATTCCGTGCAACTTTAATAAAACTTTCTCATGTAATGCTTTATCCGACCTTGGTGCTAGCATTAACCTTATGCCATATTCCTTATATGCGAAACTATCTCTCGAAACTCTTAAGCCTACTAAAATGAGCGTAAGATTAGCCGATCGGTCATTCCAATACCAAGTTGGAATAGCTAAAAATATGCTCATTGAAGTTGGTAAATTCACCTTCCCGGCCGATTTCGTTATTCTCGAAATGGAAGAAGATAGCAAAGTTCCTCTCATTTTGGGACGACCCTTTCTTCACACTGCTGATGCAGTAATTCAAGTTAAACAAAAACAACTCAATCTAGGAGTTGGGACTGGACGAATGATCTTTAATATCGACTCTGCCATTAAACGCTCTTATTTAAACGATGATACCTATTTTAGTATCAATGTTATCGATGAAATCTTAGAAGAAGATTTTGATGCTCTTCTAGACGAAGGAAGCAAAATTCCTCTATTCCAATGAAGGATCCATTCTCAAAGAAGAAATCTTTTCTGAATTCGATAAATTCATAGCAATGTTTCAAATGAAAACTATGACTCTGAGTCCGATGACGAAGCCCCAAAATTAAAAAAATACCATCAACACGGATTATAAAATCAAAACATCTCTCGAAGAACCTCCTACGGACCTCAAACTCAAACATCTTCCTAATAACTTGGAATATGTATTTTTGGAAGAAACATCTTTTCTTTTTGTAATTATATCATCTCAACTTTCTGCTCAAAACAAAAGCAAGCTTGTATCTGTCCTTAAAAAACATAAAGAAGCATTTGCCTGGAAAACAATAGATATTCCTGGTATCTGCCCATCATTCTACAAGCATAAGATACAACTTCTAGATGACAAAAAACCAGTTGTCCAAAAACAGAGAAGGTTAAATCCAAATATGAAAGAAGTTGTTAAGAAAGAAATTGTGAAACTCTTGGATACTGATATTATTTATCCAATTGCCGATAGTCCTTGGGTTAGTTCTATTTACTGTGTACCAAAGAAAGGCGATATTACAGTAGTCACAAAAGAAAATAATGAACTTATCCCAACAAGAACCATTACGGGTTGGCGAGTATGCATCGATTATCATAAACTCAATGAAGCAACCGCAAAAGATCATTTTCCCTTGCCGTTTATGGATCAAATGATGTAAAGACCCGTAAGAAATAATTATTTCTGTTTCATCAATGGTGTTTCCGAATATTTCCAAATTCCTATCGATCTTATGGACCAAGTAAAAACAACATTCACATGTCCCTTCGGTACATACGCTTATAAGCGAATGCTTTTTGGATTACATAATGCTCCAGCTACATTTCAAAGGTGCATGATGGCAATCTTTCATGACATGATTGAAGAATCCGTCAAAGTATTCATGGACGATTTCTCTGTCTTTGGAAACTCTTTCGACAAATGCCTAAACAACCTTGATAAAATGCTCCAGCGTTGTAAAGATTCTCATCTTGTCCTTAATTGAGAAAAATGTCACTTCATGGTCAAAGAAGGAATTATGCTTGGACACAAGGTGTCTAGCGCAGGACTTGAAATTGACAAAGCAAAAATTAACGTAATCTCAAAACTTCCACCCCCTACTAACATCAAAGGTGTGAGAAGCTTTCTAGGACATGCCGGTTTTTACCGAAGATTTATTAAATATTTCTCAAAAATCTCCCGACCTCTAACTAAGCTGCTTGAAAAAGATACTCCGTTCGAATTCAATGATGAATGTCAAAAAGCATTCGAATTATTAAAATAGAAACTCATATGTGCTCCTGTGATCGTAAGCCTAAACTGGAATCTTCTGTTTAAACTTATGTGTGATGCAAGTGATTTCATAGTTGGAGCTGTCTTAGGTCAAAAAGATGGTAAAAACTTTCACCCAATCTACTTCGCAAGCAAAACTCTTAACCCAGCTCAACAAAAATACACCATAACCAAGAAAGAACTTATGGCTGTAGTTTTTGCATTCGAAAAATTTAGATCCTATCTTATACTATCAAAAACTATTGTTCACACTGATCACTCAGCTCTTAAACATCTGTTTAAAAAACAAGACGAAAAACCCCATCTTATTCGATGGATTCTACTCCTACAAGAATTCGATATAGAAATCAAAGATAAGAAAGGTACAGAAATGTTTCTACCGATCACTTATCTCGGATTGACAATAACAAGTCAAGTGATGACACTGAAGTTGACGACAACTTTCCTAGAGAAACTCTTTTGGAAATTTACGCCAAAAATGAACCAAGGTTTACAGACTTTGCAAATTATTTGGTGGGTGATATTATACCAAAAGGGATGACGTACCAACAAAAGAAAAAATTCTTCTCTGACCTCAAACACTACTTTTAGGAAGAACCCTATCTTTTCAAAGTATGTTCTAATGGTATGATCAGACTCTGTGTATCTGGACCAGAAACCCAGACCATTTCAGATCAATGTCACCACGGACCAACTGGTGGACATTATGGACCAAACATAACCGCTAAAAAGGTCCTAGATTCAGGATTTTACTGGCCAATAATCATAAAAGAAGCTCATATTCTAGTCCAACTTTGCGAAGCATTCCAAAAGACAGAAAATATATCAAAACGTGATCAGATGCCCTTAACCAACATTCAAGTATGTGAAATTTTTGATATATAGGGTATCGACTTTATGGGACCATTCCTAAAATCACATAAGTTGGAATACATTCTTGTTGATGTCGATTATGTATCTAAATGGGCCAAAGCTCAAGCTTTACCAACCAATGATGCCCGAGTTGTTATACTTTTCTAAAGAAACTATTCTGCCATTTCGGAATGCCCAAAGCTCTAATAAGCGATTGAGGTACTCACTTCTGTAATAAGATAATGGAAAAGACTATGAAAAGATATGGAGTTAGTCACCGTTTCTCTACATCATACCACCCTCAAACAAGTGGTCAAATTGAAAACACAAACAGAGCCCTCAAAAGAATTCTTGAAAATACTATTAAAGACAATCCTGCTATTTTGTCAAGAAAACTTGATGACGCTTTGTGGGCTTTTTGTACTGCTTACAAAACACCAACCGGTACAACACCGTACAAACTCATATAAGGAAAGAACTATCACATGCCATTTGAAATTGAACACCGTGCATACTGGGCATTTAAGAACTGTAACCCAGATCTCATAGTTGCTGGTGAAAAACGAATGTTTCAGTTAGACGAATTAGATGAACTCGGACATCAAGCCTATGAAAACTCTCGACTGTACAAGGCAAGAACAAAAGTCTGGCATGATAAAAAACTAAGAATGAGAAAAAATTTTAAACATGGAAACAAGGTTCTGCTTTTCCACTCAAAGTATAAATTTAAACAACTAAAACTCCGATCTCGCTGGCTAGGACCATACGTAGTAAAACATTAATATCCATCTGATATGTTGAATTATATGGAAAATATGGGAAAACATTCATTGTTAATGGTCATCGACTCAAACTATATCATGAAGAAGAATATTATAATAACCAAAGGGAAGCAGTCACTCCCTTCTTTCCCAAAGAATGAATTCTAGAAGCAGGAGTCTAGCTAACGACTCTCTTAAAAAATTAAGCTCTTCTCGGAAGGCAACTCGTGCTCTACTTAAGTGTGGATGAGTCTCTCCTTCATACAACTCCATTCGTATCCTTTATTTATTTTTCTATATATAAAAAACCTCCAAAAATATTTTCTTTTGTATGTTTACTTTTATGCAGGTAATATAGCTTAAAGATTGAAAGTTATGAAGCATGCTCAAGAATAGCTCTCTCGCAGCTATATGTCTCTATGCCTCGGGATGTATCGTTTTCCCTTAATTTTCCCTATTTCTCTAGTTTATCAGTTATCACATTGAGGCCAATGTTCAACTTAAGTGTGGATGGGAGCCAAATAGGAAAAATTAATCATATCCCTCCGTGTTTGCCCTTCCAAAAATTTTCTAACTGATATTTTATGAAAAATCTTAATATATATGCTCTTAATATAAAAATGCTCTTAGTAAGGCCAATCCACCCGGATTGACATTATAACTAGCACAACCTAGTCCACTAAATTTTGAGAATTATAAGCCTTAAAAATATCCGGGTACCCACCTTTGGCACCTAAGATAATTGATGCCTTTAGCCTATTCGAGTTAAGGTTTGAATGTAATTGCAAGTGTCCGTCGTTACGGCTGTGTATTTGTAATTTGTCGCCGTTTCTGGAATAGTGGTATTGGTTGATAATTATATTTGAGTAAGCCGGTAATTTAGAAGCTCTAGAACTTGTGCTTAATCATCATTTACTAGACCGAAGACTGATTAATCATATGTTATTAATTCCGAAAGTTCCTATTCTTGCAAGTACTCCCTTTAGTGCTAAGTTGCTAAAATACCTAAGTAAAGAAGTTAAAGTTAAAAGAAGAAGTTTTGTGCCAAGCCTTAGTTATCATTATGATTGCTAAAGAGAGAGAGAGAGAGAGAGAGAAATATATATATATATATATATATATATATATATATATATATATATATATATATATAGTAGTTCAAAGAAATAAAGGCTTAAGTTCCGGCACATGAAGATTAGTATATGCTATTATCCCTCATCAAGTTACGCCCTCCGGTCATGTTTATGTGTCAAGTACAAGCCTATGGTAGTTGTCTAGATTATGTTTGTGCAAATTGAGTGTTTCACATAAATATATAAACCCTATCTGAGTGGCCCGAGTGAATTACAAATCAAACACATTTCCATGTGAGGTGCTATGTTGTATGTCTATGCCTGAAAAGTTAATTAATATGCAAACTCTTGTAAAATCCAAATTTTTTCCACATCACGATAAATGATCTTATATTCCCGCTTTGATTGCTTGAGGGCAAGCAATAGTTAACTGTGGAGGGATTTGATAACACCTGAATTATACATGTTTTCGGTGGTGTTATTTATACATATTTTATCATTTCTCATGAACTTTTGATACTTAATAGCATGAAATACTTGCAGGTTCACTTGAAGACATCTCGAGCTCAAAATAAACAAAGATCAAGTACTTATACACTTCGAAAATCAAGATGCGAGAAAAAGATAAAATCTCAAGCTGAAAAGTGCAATTGTGCGCCACACTTCTCCTCAAAGTCAACGAATTAAAGACTAAGTTAAAATAGTGCATTAACTCCCTAATTACGCCGCACAAATCACTTTGTGCGCCACACTTCCCATCTGTCTACGAAAATTAAATAAAGTCATGAATACTGGCGCATTAACACCTCAAGTGCACCGTACTTATAAAATTGTGCGCCATACTTTTACCCCAAAATCAACCTATAAATAGAAGATGAATTTTCATCATAAATCATCCCTTCATACTCATTTCTCTCATATCACACACACACTCTCTCACCCTTATGATATCCTAAACCTTTTCCCAAGCATAAACACCACATCTTTTGAAGATTCAAGATCAAACAACCAAGAACGAAGAAGAACACCATCTTAGTTTATTGAAATAATGAAGTTTCTTGTTGAATCAAGTCATGTTATGAACTACATAGCCATGAGAGGCTAATTCCCTCATGACTACTCGGTGAAGTTATGATAATAAATAAGTGTTTGGTATGATTGTGATCTTATTAATCTCAAGCTTATGTTGCACCCCTATTATATCTTATCTTGTCGGTTTTGCTTATCAACTTAGATTAGATAATCATATCAGTATAGGTTGAAAGACCCGTTATGATCTATATGGTTTTAAAGATTTATCTATGGTCTTTATCGTCTGTGTCGAGAAATACACTTTCGTAAATTGATAAACAAAATTAGCTTTGATATAATAAGTTAACTGGATCATTTGAGTGACACATCTGGTCTAGCCAGGTAAATATAAGTCTTAAGTAAATTAAGTTAATTTGTGAAAACGTTTTTTGACGAGAAATCCTTTTTATAAGTTAAAATTCCATCTTGGAGGTCTTAATCATTATCGCTACTTATTAATTATTCTCAACTATCCGAATAGTCATCTTTATTATCACTGGTAAAATAAAAGTTATTTTCAAAATTGTTAAAGTCTGTCTTCTTCCTGATTATTTGAACACTACTCAAATCCCTGTGGACGACCTGGTCTTACCTAAAAAAGATTATACTATATACGTGGGTTATACTTTTACCCGTGTGTTTCCCTATAATAAAATTGGTATTTTTAGTCATTATAAATTTAAAGCTTTTGAAAAACATCAACAACCTTGAGTGATGTCCCATCCAAGAACACAACACATAGTCGCCAATTATAACAATCACAAGCCCACGCAGTGGTCCATTCAATCTTAAACCTCAATCCTCAAGAAAACTAATCCATAACATACATCAAAGGCAAGACTTCTCAAACAAGATTCCTACGGGATTCTCTAAAAGTCTGCTACATGCACCACAACCTTAACGATCATTAACTTCACCTAAAAATGATACTCGAAAACGTCAACAATAATGTTGGTGAGCTCGTAAGTTTGACTCAAAACCCAATCGATGTGCCAATATCTTAAACAGTTGGACAATTGTGCTATATGACAGTGAATACATGTAGATCAATCACGAACCCATGACTTAGCATCCCCGTTAATCATGTACCAAGACTTAGCATCCCCGCTAGTCTTATCACTAGTGTATACCAACGCTCTTAGGGTCGCAACCCCGATGACATACCACACCTAAAGCCTACCAGCTGGAGCTATATTTTGGGTGAAGAACCACACAAAAAGATCACACAACATAGTGTACCAACACATATCATTCACATAGCAGTCATAAGCACATTAATTGTCCCAAAAACAAAACCATGTTTCGCACAGACCAGAAAACAGTTCAAATCACATTTGAGTATCATTTCCCTCCAACAGAAAATATTTAAAAAGTGAGATTACGATAACTCACCTCAAGCAAAAGTCTCAATTAACCAACTCAATATCACACAAGCAATTACAACGACGTCCAAACATGACCCAGTCCAGTTAATGTTCCATTTTAATCATTTATTTCCAAAACAGTTTTCAGGTATGGTGCATAGGGGTCAGAGCATGTTGTGCGGTTATCTTAAACGTTTTAGTGGTTTGATGGTTGACAACTTAACTCCAACCAATATCATATCCTAACTCATATCTTGGTATAATATACTTATACTATTTAAGCAAAATAGTTAAGTAATATAAGATAATTCTTATAATAAATACTTATGCATATATATATATATATATATTCCGATAAGTCTATTCGGTACACTTAGTTATCAAAAATAGGCATGTATAATTATACGAAATGAAACGTTTATTTACGTTAAACATTTTAGAGAAGTTTCAAGAAAAACTATATTTTTCGTCTTTTAGTCGACTTATTAAAACAATAATATATTATTATTTTATTAAAAATAAAAAAATCTTGTTTTGAGTAAAAATTCTAAGTATAGACTTTTTATAAAGTTTCGGCATGAGCCGCACGTTTATATAACGTTTCCCAAGGTTTTTAAACCTTAATTTCAAACACGTTTCACCATTTAACCACTTTTCGATAAAAACCTCAAAATCGTACTTCGCCTTGTTTTCCAAGTCATATTTCAAAAATGACCTTCAAATACATTTCATAATCACCTTCACTTTTCAAAAGTTCGCCAAAACTCACAAAATGACTAGTTAACTCTTATTGAGTTTTAAGGCCCAACAAGGGTCCATTAAGGTTTTTATGTGTCCAATATACGTTCTAAGCCCAAAACCAAAGTCCATTAGTATATATAAGTTCAAATCAACAAGTAAATAAGTACTCGGACCACAATAAGCCATCAAATAAGCCATGGCTCATTGAATAATTATTGGGCTGCGAGCTTACAAGCTCCAAAATAAGTCCAATGAGCTTAAAAAATAAGCTAATAAGCTACGTATCGTATTTGGTTATCACCAAAAGCTATAAAATAGTCTACAAAAATACAATATACTAAGGTAATAGCCAAAATACTTTCCTTATGTTTTTCCCTTTTTAAGCCGAGAGATAATAAGCTCAAAATAAGCCGTACGAGCTTATTAAATAAGCCATATATAAAATAAGCTACATAACAAATATATGTTTTTAACCATCACGACCACAATATCAAAACAAACAAAACCTCTTTTTCTTTCCTTTTATTTTCGAACCAAACGCACCATATATAACCATTTTTAAACTTTTCGCTTTCGATTTTAAACGATCGGGTCGTACAATTAACATCTATGCACCATTAACAACCGAAAAAGACAAGTAAAATTTAAATTTGAAAGACTTACAAGAATGGTCTTCAAAATAATTTTCGACGCGAACCGGACAACCCAAACGTTGTTCTAACAATAACCCGAGCACTATAATCAACCCAAAACTCCAAGATTCTTTATGTTTTTGATCAAGTTTCAAAAAAAATATGTGTTTGTGTGTGTTGTTTGGGCCGCATGAACCAAAGAGGAGAAAAGAGAGAGAGTGTGAAGTTGTAAATGAGAAATGTGTGATTGAGGATGCATCCAAATGCATATATGCCAAGACTTGTACTAGTAAAAGACCAAGGCCTTAAAAATTTGCCATCTTGTCCCCCAAGAGTCTAGAACACGCGGAAAAGGATCCAAGGGGCTCGGGTGTCTTTGTTTTTGTGTCGGGTTCATTTAAATCTCAAAAACCGTGCTCGTAAAATATTTCTCGAAGTTACTTAGCATTTATATTCATCTTAAAAATACTTTTCCACTAACTTAGAGTATTTACTTGACATATTTCCACGCTTTATTCCCCAAACACTCATTTAGACATTTACAGACGTGTCGGGACTCGTTTCTGGCATTTCTCACAATTCACGGGCCAAACTACCCGGAATATAATTAATATAATAATACCTTCTAAAAAGGATTATCATACACCATATGACCATAATTCACCTCAATCTCATAAATTCACCACCGTTAACACGGTACATATTCTAATAAAACTGACAATCGTCAAATAGTCAAAGGACTAATATTAGAATATTCAAAGCACAAAAGGGCAAGGGTTACACCATATTTAAACATATCGCAGATTGCGAGAAATTCACGGATGTGGTCATGCGGATCGGCTCGCAAATGACCATCGAATTTATTTTCTTGAATCATTTTCAAGTGGGTACTATTAATAACAAAGTTGTCATCAACGTCGGGTCAAACAATGACAGAATTAGGAGTCGATGCTACAGTCTTAGCACTTTCCCACATGGGTTGATCATCAGGATCGAGAATTATTATTTGTTGGGTTTTGACATCGTCTTCAGGTATATTTATGACGATAAATTCATTAACAAAAGAAAGTTGGGTTGAAGATTTGAGTGATTCGATCTGAATAGATTCTTTTTGGATCATTTTAAGTTTACAAGTCCTTGTTATTAAATTTAATTTAGATATTAGACTTACGAGGTGTTTTCTCCAAGATTGTGGATTTATACATACGTTAAGCATTTTGCAAAAAGACATATATTTATTTTTATATTATTTAATTAAGGCTAATATGAAAATCTTCAAAATAAAGTCAAATATATATATATATATATATATATATATATATATATAACAAATAGGGATAAGTGAATAAAAGATTATTTTTGAAGAATTATTTTGGTTCAAAATGATAAGTGCGGCGCACTTGAGTGTGAATGCATCGACTTCTTAGAATTTTGAATGAACCCAACGTACTTAGGAAAAGTACGCAGGGTTTTCTGGAAATTTTTATATTTTCGATAGATTTTTTACGTTTCGGATTATAAAAAATAAACAGATAATGCATAAATGACAATAAGCAAATATAAGCAACTCATGCGATAACAAAAATTAAAATGAAAAGGAAACTAGATTTTTTTGGTTTTTTTTCACATATGATAAGAAACTAAATATTCACAAATTCGCGAGGCGTGTAATTAGATAAAATATAATTTCAAATGACAACAGAACCTAACAAAGCAGTTTGGGGTTTTTTTTTATTCAACAAAACTTAATCAGTTAAAAAACAAATTCAATCATAGACAAAAAGTGCGGCGTACTCGAAAGTGAGTACGGCGTACCTGCAGGTTTTACGAGGCACATATTCAAATGAAAACAGGGGAAGTGCGACCTACTTCAATAGAAGTGTGACGCACTTCAACAGAAGTGTGGCGTACTTGCTGATGCATAAGGCAACATTAAGGAATACAAGCACGTTTAAGCAAACAAATAGCACAAAAAACAAGCAAACAAACTGATAACAACTTAAATAATTCCTCAGCAGTGGTGCCAAAAACATGATGTATGTTTTACAAGCTTTAAATTAATAATACTAGAAATACCGATTTTGGCTAAAATCACAACACGGGTAAGTATATCCTTTCGTATATAGTATAGCCTAGGTATGTCCAAGTCATCCTAAGAGAATTGATGTTATCACAGTTTGTACTTAAGGTGCTAAGGCTAAAATGATTGTCACTTATCAAAATAACCAAAACGTGCATATATCGAATATTGTAAAGAAAGCGATTACTAGGTGGTTCAAGCAGTTGATTAAGGTATGTTCATTTAGGAAATGATCACTAAGACAATGATATGTTTAGGATAGTGTTTATAAGTTTATAAATCAAGACAATACAAGTTATAGATCCTTTTGGACTTTAAGTGTAACTAGTGATTATATTAATATATAACAATGAATCCTTACGACCTTTAGACGTTATTATAACTAATATATTATGGAATGATAGAACAATGATTTTTAAAGTACGCTATTGGCTTGTATACTTAGACAAACCATGTTTAACCATTTCAATAAACACATATCCAAACAAATCATATCAAAGATCACAATATGCCCAAACAAACATAACGACTCTATATTTGCATAAACAAGACATGAAATATACTCAATAAATTCAGTAGATATCATATTAAACGAGTAATATGATTGTACCAAAATTCACAAGAGTAATATGTCGAATACAAGTTTTCTTAATCAAAAACTACTATCACTAACCCAACGTACTAAATCCTACTGTCTCGAGACCCTAAGGTATTGTCACTATACTTCTGGTATCAAGGAATACTCAGCCAATTCGTCCAATGTGGTTGTGATTATGTGAAATGGAGATTAAGGGTGAACTTGGAGTAAGTTGCACCCTTATGACTTTAGTTCTTTTTCTTCTCAATTCTGTGGAATAACTTGTGGTTTAAGGTGGTTAAATAGAGTCTAAGGATGCCTAAAAACATGGAGAACAATGGTGGTAAGCCATATGAGCAGACTCCATTGAATGCCATGCTCATTTAAGAGCCTTTATTATAACCAGCAAAAAAGTGTGCCATAATTTTTAGAATGTGCGCAGCACTTAGGGAATTTACAACTCTAGAATGAATTTCCAAGTTGTAGATAATTGTTTTCCCTTTCTGTGGCAGCTTGAATCAACTCAATATGAGTTCGTATGACCGAGTTATGGCCAAACAGTAGACAGGTGTCGGGAGATCTTAAGCTTGAGTTTACTTCTTCGTTTAAGCTCAATATCTTTGTGTATTCTTTTGTTTTCTTCCATGACACATCACATGAACCTAAAATAGTAAATATAGTCTATTAAGTATCGAATGTTCCTATAATTAACCAATAAATATATATAAAAGCACATATAACGCATATAGAAATATAAAATAAGCGTTATCAAGGTCATTGTGATAGGGGTTTTGTTACTATCACATGTTCTCGGTTAATAGAAAGACCAATTTATTATTATGTGCGTGTGATAGTGACAAAACCCTTATCGAACATCTGCCGTCTCGGATTATGATTCCGCACGTAGAAATATCTTACGCGGGTTCTTTTCAATCTTCATCAAGTACGTTGTTTACTTGTTTTGGTTGTTTTTTCTTTGTTTTTCCATTTCTTACCTTATTTGTCATTTTTTGCAGGTCTATAAGACTTTTTACCGAAAACTAATGCTTGACGGATCTTTGTTAATCGAGTAGGAAAAGTGTGAATATCCGCACTTTAATTACACTAGCGGGAAATAGGACTGATGTGGTTGTCCCATTGGAGTCTATTAGAGCTATTAGTGAACGGTTTGTTAATACGGCATATGGTTTCCTTTTCGGAAAGCGGGTGTCTTACCCCGTTGTTTCTAACTATATTAGAAACATTTGGGGTAAAAATGGACTGGTAAAATCAATGTTTAACTCGTCTACCAGGTTATTTTTCTTCCAGTTTAGCTCTATGGATGGTTTGGATTCAATGCTAGAAAATGGTATGTGGTTTATTCGCAATAATTCACTTATTTAAAAAAAGTGGAATCCGAATGTGAACTTATTAAAAGAAGATATTAGTAATTTCTAAATTTAGGTTAAACTTCATGGTGTCCCAGTGACGGTGTTTAGCGAGGATGGTTTGAGTGTTATTGCTACTAAACTTGGTACTCCTTTGATGCTTGACTCTTATACATCTGACATGTGTATGCAATAATAGGGTAGGTCAAGATATGCCAGAGAAATGATTGAACTTCGGGCCAATGTGGAGTTGAAAGATACTATCATGGTGGCTATGCCTAAACTTATTGGTGAGGGGTTCTATACGTGTACTATTCGTGTTGAGTATGAATGGAAACCTCCCATGTGTACGTGTTGCAAGATTTTTAGTCATGTTGTGGATGAGTGTCCCAAGAACATAGGATTGGATGTGGCGAAGAACTTGAAGAATCCTATCCATGCTCCTAGAGGTGTTCCGGTTGGTCCTAAGATGGGATTTAAACTAGTCAAACAAGTTTATATACATGTTTCTAAAAAGAATAATGCCCATTCTTGTGGTAATAAGAAGAAACATGTGAAGTCTTGAAAAGAAGTTAGTAATCCAAACCCATTTGATGTCGACTTGGGTACAAGTAGGGGGACTTAAAATTCTGTTAGTAAAAGGGCCAATTATGACGGACCTTCATTCTTTAATGTGGGATCTAGTAGTACTAATACTACCCCTATTGTTGATAAAAATGATAAGCTTGAAAGACTAATTATTGATGGGAAAATTACAATTGCGGATGATGAGGGTAAGCCTTTGGAAAAGGTTGATTATTCGGGTGATCATTATAGTGAGTATGAAGTTGAACCAGTTGATAATGAAATGGCAAGTTTATATCTTCAAAGGGGGTTGGTTATGGTACTAATAGTTTGCTGGAACAATGTAGGGAAACTTATAGGAATGCTGATTACGACGACGACCCATATGATGATGATATGTATAAAGGCCAGGAAATTCCTGACAACATTTAATCTATATGCGATAAGTTGGATATCAAGGTACGAGGTCGTAAGAAGAAATAGATTACTTGAAATTATTGATTCATCCGTAGTCTAGTCACTTTGTGTACCTTCCTTTAGGGAAGTAGGTTGCCTATGTAACTGGAGGAGATGTGGGATTCACCCTCATCCATTATACTTAATTATGTTTAGGAGTAATAAATTTACCGAGGGAACCCTTTACCCAAAAAACCGCTCTCCCTGTTAAATGACAACCTTGACCGAGGAACCTGTTCAACGTTCTTGCTTAATAGGGACACATGTGCCCACGTAAACGCTTCACCAGGAAGTACCAACGACAAATCACTATCACAATCTAATAATAATGTTCGTAATGAGAATTACTACATAAGCACCCTGCAAGGTCCATTGTTTATATTAACCCTCAACATGCGATGGAACACCGTTTCATGTTCCACGTTAATAGATGCATCGGATCTTACGAGATCCTTTTAGTAGTGGTTATCCAATAATGATACGTTGTATTTGTATTGCACTTAGAATGAAAAGGAGTCGTGCCACTAAATAGTGTCGCCTCTCTTCTTCCGGTTCCTGTCCACATACCAATTCTACGTATCAAAACATAAATTCACTTATGACTGTTACCACAGTTGTCGCCTTAAATCGCGATACATAAAATTTAAAAAACAATAACCATGGCGAAGGGTATTTTACAGCATGATCCTTTTGAGGTAAGCAACAAGAGTTATTATATACATACATACTCACATTGATATATTTGACACACATTACTCCATTGCATTGCTTATAGCTTCTTGACCGAAATGGCATTGGTCAACTGATCAACATGACGTACAACGAATCCCATCTTAAAGGTGAGCACGAGGTTCCACTAATTTCAACTTTCATTGTATTGTCAGTTTAAATGTACGAGTCTGAGAAAAGTTTACATTAGAGTGAGGGTGTTGATTTCAGTTACTATCTAAATGCAAACAATTAAGTATGGTGACTCAGTTAGCTAATTAAATTCTCTATGACACAGTTCTGAAATAGTATATGTACGTTGAGTGTGCAACTGTGTCTTTTTTTTAGTTTGCTTAATGATGTTGCAGGGAATGGAAGCTAATTGGACCCAGATATTAAAACCAAAAGTAAATCAAAGTGTTATTGTGGTGCTTCAAATCATGAATATGTTATGTAGACTTTCGTGTTTGGATACGCATAGGTTAGACTATTGACTGATAATTATTCTAGATTTCATATGAATGCTTATGTGTTAGTCTGATGACTAAAAATGACATAATAAACTTGGATCGGAGTTATGATCCCACATTAGTTTTAATGTTTCTTATATAAAGTACACGATAAACTTAGACACAGGTTGTAGGTCCATGAAGCTACATACTCTAATCACTTCAAAAATAAAAATTGATAACACATGATACTATAAGATAGCAAATCAAACATGACAATAAAAGCGGAGTCATAAAAATATTTTGTTGATGAAAAATGTTGTTGGTGAAAATTTCTTCAGCTACATGCAATTTGAAAATGGACTTATAATTTGAACTTTGAGGATTAACATTATTTGAAAGGTAAGCTTAGCTCTTTACAACTAAACTCGAGATAAAAGCAAATGGATCAACGTGAGATCGAGACTTATGATCGTAAAAGATCCAAGCAGGTTAACCACATTTACTCGAGATAAAGGCATAAGGATCAACATGAGCTTGAGACTTAAGATTGTAAATGATCTGAGCAGGTTAACCACATTTACGGAAAACATCGTATCAAAAAATAGCTAACAAATGCTTTGCAGCGAAGCACGGACACCGAGTAAGTCGTTTTACTAAATGATGGAATAAATCCCTTATGGGTATCCTTCAAGGGTTTGATTATTTCCCATGAGGAATTTAATCTTTAATCTTATCCCATGGTAAAATTTTACTTATACTCAGATATTATAAATTAATTATGTGTTAACCCTAATTTTATGAATCACTTGTGAATTTTAAAATAAAAGGAACTTTTTAATACACATTAATTAAAACGAGCAAAAACTATTTTTAAAATGTTAGTGTTACAAGTATGTATGAATGCTTCCTTGTACAAATATATTTTGGTACACTTGTTTTAACCAAATGATTATACCCTTTATATTAAGTCATTTTCCATCCAAGTACGAAATCACTTGATTTGTTTTTTACTCTAAGACAGTCTTAGGTGAATTGCAAAACAGGGTAATATAATAATCGTCTGGTCAGACCTAAGACTATATAATTACAGATTTTGTATTGGACAATTTAAATCGAGTATGGTTGGTCAGACCTTCGACTCGAGGCATACAATGAGGCGAAACATGCCAACTTGACAATATTATTCTGGATAATATTGCCTTGATCTTGACATTTTAATTCTAGATTATGGTGCCTTGGGACCCATATGACTAAGAGTTGCACATGTAGACAATTATCACCCGCTGATTACCTTATGAGTTTACTATTTCTAGTAGATCAACTGCATTAATGGTAGAACGTCAAGTTGGATCTTAGAGCCTTGTAAAAAAATTAATTATTTATTAATATAAACGTGGGTAGTTAATTTTTATGGGTTTAATTATCGAAAATACTAAAATGAACTTTGCAAGTTCTTTTAATGTATTAATGCAACGTATACCGTAAACAAAGGTTTGTTCTTTACTTGTGAAAGATAAATCAGGTCTATTTTCCTAGGGAAAAAGAACGACTTATTTCTATACTTTTTACTTACGAAAAAGTTATAATAGGAACTATGGAATTATCCTAAATTCAAATCGAACTCATAATAAACTTACATGTTAAGTTAAATGCACTTCTTATACTTTTAAAGATGTCTTCAATACCCTTATTAGGTTTTGAAAATCTTTGAATCATGATAAGAAACTTGGATAACTAGACTACTTGTGTCTATAGCTACAAAATAAAATGTCTTGTTGTAATCAATACATATTTACGAGGGTTGATTGAAAGACATATATATCACCGCAAAAGGGGAAAAGGCGACAACTAGAGAACTCGTGTCTATACTTGTTTCCTTAACCTAGTAAAGGCGTTATACACCCTTGTGGTAAAGTAGGCGAATAAAGAAGGAATTACATGCCAAAATTTTCAAGTTAATAAATAGCTTAGATGGCTAGTCCATCATCTATAGAACTTGAACACACTTCCTTGAATATATAAGTTCTTGCTTACTAGTCCATGCGACTTACATTAGCAATAATGTGTAGACATTCAAAAATTAGAAATATGATTTCTACTTACTTTTCACTAGTGAAGGATCACTCATAATGCTGTCTGATCTAGTAGGAACAATGCATTTTATGAATAAAATGACACACTTGTGGTATGTGTTTAATTACACATACCTTTGACCGCTAAAAACGGACCTAAATGACTAAAAACGTACCAAAAATACATTGTATTTGTATGTTTTGCATTTGTATTATGCAGGTAACGGATATCCAAGAAAAGGACAAAAATCGAAGCCAAAACGACAAAACCGAGCACGAGAACGGAAAGACCATGAGAAGTCAAAAAGACAAAGTCAAAGTCAACAAAAAAGTCAAAGTCAAAGTTAACCCCGGGAAGTGGCATTGGAAAAATCATCAAAAACCAAAAACCTAAATTGTCAAAAGTGGGCCCACCCGTACCCACCTAGTGGGCCCGGGTCAGCCCACTTATACTTTATAAACCCAAAAGTTTTAACAAAGGCCCAAATCCTTTATATATACATCCGGCCCAAACCATATAAATGAGCCCATTTGACACTTAACCATCGTCAAGTCCTATAACCTTTAACTCCAAATGGCCGTTAAGTCCCAAGGACCTTTCATGAAATAATACCATAAACAATGGAGGGTTAGAATTGCCTACGTCCGAAAGTTATATTACACTACAAGGACCACCGGTGTAAACCCTCAATACACTTTGAGGGGCCAAACCTGGCAAGTCCCCCAAAGTATACCCCCACAAAGGACTTGTTTTGCAATCAACTTATACAAAGTGAAGGACTACTTTTGCCAAACCATAAAACAAACCCCTGCACCCACTTAAATTGTTTTTGGCGTGAGCACTATTCATCATCCCCCTCCTTTGTCCTTACCCTGCAACTACAATCTAAAAATGTCACCTTCCTACTCACCCCACCTCACTAGAGTCTATTTGCCATGTTGGCAATCCCAAATAACCCTATTCGACAAAAGAAAAGACAAAAGGATCAAGGGTTGTGATGATTTGACTTGGGCACAAAGGCAATTGAAGGGCTAAGATGACTTCTTAAGTCTCCTCACACAAAAAACACAACAAGCACACATCAAAGGGCATAGGCGACTATATAGCTGTGTTTTTTTTCACACAGTGAGGAACGAGTTAACTAGGAGTAGTGTAGTTGTAGTTTTACTTTTATTTTTAATGTCTTAATTTATGTTTTTTCTCTTTAAATTTTTGTCTTTACATTTCAAAGCCTTGTAATCCTTTTACAGTTAATGAAATTTTAGTTTTCCAAGTTTTCAAATTCTGTCTTTTAAGCTTATGCATTCAAGTTATTTTGTGTTCACAAGTCATTCTCATAAGCTCTTTTAAGCTAATAGAAACTATTTTTTTTACTCATTCAAAGGTTTTTCAAAAGTTCAATGAAAGTTACTGTTTCATCACCTATAATCTGGATTTTCAAGCTTTTGGAAGATAAGCTAACCAAGGAAGAGCTTATGGGTTATTAGATTGCTTATTTCAAATAAGTTGGGTAGGTTAGAGCTAATTAGGTCATTCATTCCCTGTTTTGAGCAAGGGAATAAGGTACATTTTACTTTTTCTCTTTTTGAGCTTATTTTTTGCCTTGCTTATTCTTGCTTATTTTTGTGCTAATTTTCCTATTTAAATGCTTATTCTGTCTTTATTATGATTATTTGATATTAACTTATTGTTGTTTTCGTTAGTTAGCTAGTTTTGTTTCTTTTTTAAAAGGGTGTGTGGGTTAAGACCCAAAAATGGCGTCAAAACTGTTTCAAATTTATATTTGGTTCTTAGTTAAGTTTTCCATAGCTCAAATTTAGTGTTTGAGTTAGTTCAATCTAGATTTTAAAGCCTAAATCTTAAATTTAAGGTTTTGAGTATGCACTTGTTAAATCTGTTAATTTTCTAATTGTCGTAACAGCTTATATAGTTAGATCTTTTCTTGTTGCTTGTTTAGTTCCTTTTCATGTTTAATTTGAGTCAAGATATGCAGTAGTTATAGGTTAAGTCTAAGGGTGCTTTTGCATTTTGTTTTTAAGTTTCATTGTCCATAGTGCTTAGTTTTTTTCATGTTTTAAAAAGTTAACATTCAGTAGTTAAATTAGATAAGCTCTTATTAGTTTTAAGTTTTGATTTTTGTTCAATAAGTTCTTTGATGTCCATACTTGATCTGCTTATGCTTATTTTATGTTTTAAAGCTTATTTAGTAGCTCAAATTTAAGCCTGCAAAAGCCAATTGTCCTTTAAAAAGAAAACATAAATCAGCAGCTACTGAGTGTGAGTAGGCCTTTTCAATTAGCTTTTTCCTAGCTTAGATGTTTTTCAAACTCCCTTTTAATTATTGCTTATTGTAGCTTATAGGATAATCTTTAAGGGCATATGGTGCTTTTATTCACTAGGAATCTTATTTAAATGCTTTAAAATAAGCTCTAGGGCCATCGTTAGTCTGTTTTCATAGTTTATTAGTCAAAAGTGCTTATAGCTTTTCAAGTGCTTATCTGGTTGTTTTCTTTGCTCATTTGTGCTCATAGATGCTTATTAGATTAGTTTAGTTATCTATTTTTGCTTAAATTGCTTTTTTCCTTTGTTTATTTGTTCTTAAAAAGCCAAAAAAATTAGCCTCTTAGTGCCTTAAGTTTATATTAAGTTTTCTGTCAGCTTATTTGTGCTTTTCCTGATTATTTATTTTAGTTTCATAAAAAGTTGTAGTTAAGGAAAATTGCTTTTTTCCATCTATTAAAATAGTTATTTTAATATGTTTTTTTGCAAAAAATAAATTATGGGTAGAGTGGTCTCTAGGGTGAGAGGGCTCGAACCCGAGAACCTCCCCTCTCAACATATGCCTTAGAATACCACACACTCTACTCGGCACCGTAGGGCACCATCTGGATTGGATTGTGCAAATTAATTATATAAGGGGTTTTCTCCCTTTTTTCCATTCAACCCTTTAGAGCTTTTTCCCAGATTATTGAGATAAGCTGGCAACCTCTTAGTATTTTTCCTAGAATCAGCATAAGTCAAAGTATTTTTTGTATTTTTTTAGATTTTTATTAATTAGTTTTGATATTTTTTATAGATTTATTTTCATTAAACCGTAATTAATTCATAATAAATAAAATAAAAGACAAAAAAATATAATTCTTTTTTTCAAAATTTTCTTTTATCATTTAGGACCTAGGAAAAATAAATTTGCATTCGTAGAGTTATAATTTTACAATTTTGTTTTTCAAAGAATGGGATTGAATCCCGTTCACGTTTTCCGTGTTTTTAAGCTTAAATCGCTTTCGTTTTAGTCTAGTTTTCTTTATTCTTACATTTTAGTCACTTAGAGTTAATTAAAAGTTAAAAAATCATTTTAGGTTTAAATTTTGATAATTTAGTTTTTTAGGACGCGTTTTTAACACCCGTTAACGTTTTTAGCCCGTATCTTTAATTGCCTTTCTTGTTTGCTTTCTTTTAGGTATTTTTTGCACTTTATTAGTAGAAATAGATTTCAAATCAAATATTTGATTATTCAAGCATAATTCCCAAACCGATTCTCAATTTTCAAATTCACGCCTCATCGAGACAACGGACCAGCGTTCGGTTTTAAACTCTTGGGATCAGAGTGGAGAAACTGATACTTCCAAAATACTATACTATATATATATTTTGAGAATACTTATTTTATATATTATATTTATATAGTAAGAAAACCTCAAAATCATTTTGGCGCAGCTGCCGGGGAGGCGTGAGACGATTACCGAGTTGAAGTTTGTTGTGCCTTGAAGACCCTTCCTTGTGAAGTTATTTTCTTTATAAAAATATAAAAATACAAAAATATTTTTCATTTTCTTTTATTAGTATATAAAAACAAGAAAAAAAAAATAAAAATAAAAACCTTTTCCTAAATAAAGATAAAAAATTCATCATCAATATAATGTTTTTCACTTAAGCATTATCATAATAAGTTTCTTTTTATTTTATTTTTTTTTTTTTTTTTTTTTTTTTTTTGTTTTTTTTTTTTTTTTTTTTTTTACGATACTAAAAGATCAAAAACTTACCTTTTGTGTCACTTGCGAGTACGGTTCACCTTTGAAAGATAACCAACTCTATGCGGGGGTATAAGGAGGGTTGTCCGAGGAACTACGACCTAAAGGAGATAGGTTTTTAATTGCTTACCGTTTCACACTCCTCCGCTTCCTTTGTGCATTTTTTTGTTAAAGAGTTTCGAGAAGTTGTTGATTTATTGGGTTAGTTGTTTATCTCATTTTGTCCGTTAATAAAAGAAGTTGTTAAAAAAGCGTAAAACCCAAAAATAATCTTCTTTTTTTTCTAAACCGTTTAATTCTCTTATTAACCTCATTTGGCGTTTAATTCTTTATGTTGACATTTGTCCGATGCGTAGGGTGTGGAGAACCGTTATATGGTCACCCTTGTCGAAAGTGTACCTGCGAGCGGTGTGGTAATGATCTTCGAGATGGATATTGCTTCCTATGCCATTCAAGGACGAGATTCTTTCACTTATGATTCAACTCGGATTCTTTCGATATTCCCTCTCGTTTTTCATACCACCCACACAACCCAATACAGGTCATACTATTGTGAGTTTTGTGGGAACGATGCATCATGGTTACGATTGTCCAAAACCTAAAAGTCGTTTGTCTTTAATCAGGATCGTGTTTCAATCAAAATTTGATTATTTTCCACAAAACTTCACCGTGTTTCCACAACAATATCTTGTGGTGTTGATTTGTGGGGGTCCTCAGCAAGGTATAAGTTAGAACTTCAGAAAAACTAAGAACCTCGACCCCTCGACTAATTACTCAAAAAAGTATGCTAAGTGTTCATCGAGGGAATTAGAATCAATAGCTTCGAAAAGCTCGTTTTACATTTTTAAGATTTACACTTTATTCTCTACTAATTTTTGTATTTTCTATTCCTATTTTTTTTAGCAACTATTAAATATTTGCTTTCGTTATTTTTCATAACCGTTCAGCGATCATAGAACAAGATGGCATTCGATCCGAAATGCCCTAAAAAGGATAAATTCATCGTCCAGACTTTTCACTTGTCCCAAACCCATGCTTAAAATGACATCACCGTAAATATAAGTTAGATGATAAACACTACTCTTATTTGCGCTTGTGAATTTGCACTCCCGACAATTATTATTTTAGGTGAATGTGTTATTTTGAATTTCAACATGATCAACGTTTGCAAAAGTTCTTATGCTTTTGTTAAACCCAAGAATAAGTGATTTGGAAAACGAGATCATCCCATGTAGCGACTTTCGTCTTGGCACATCCCAACCTTGCGGCTAAGTGACCAGGCTTTTGACACCACACAGAGACTAGTATCGGGACTCACGGACCTTTGGTTTCAAGAACTCTTAGGTTTCCCGATTATACATAGCTTATTTTAAAAAAATCACAACTTAAAATGAAATAGTCAAAGTTCAAAAGCATATTTAAATTTAACAAAAAAAGATCTTACATTTATTACTTCACACTTAATATTAAACATAACCATGATGCAATTGTAACCCTCGACCTTTTAGAAGGCTGGACTTTTCAATGTCAACCGATGAATTATTACGAACCTAATCCGTGTTATGATTATAATTATTCCGGTTTTGATCAATTTGAACCCCCACAATTTCCTGTCATTCATCAACCAATCCGTGAGAAAACTTTTGCTGAATTGCTAGCAGAGGAACGGGCGGCTAACATTAATACTAAACCCATGCAGTATTCCGTTCGGTTCATCATCGCCTCATGAAGAAACATGTTGAATTTTTCAAGTCAAGAAATCATAATTTAACTCTGTGCAAACTTTCTTTAAGGAAGGTTATTGATTTTCTTTTTATGGAAACACCAAGGTTATAATCACAACATGGGAGACATTCTGAAATTGTGCCATGCTTTTGAAGAAAGCAATATCAACCGTGGGTTTTATTGAGTTGTTTCATAAACTTCATAATGATGTACAAAATATTCATGAGGAGTTGGCTGAGTATATTAATACTCCGAATTGGAATCGTCCTACCGTCTACTATGATGATGATGATGATGACGACGACGACGAGGACTATACTATTGCAATCACACGTTTTATCAACCAATGAACATCGAAACTCTTCTTACGTATGGGGGACGAGCATCTCGACAATGTTTCGGCAACAAGAATCGGACAAGTTATAAAGTCTTGTGTTGAGTTCCTTGTCCTAATTCCCAAGTGAGTCGAGGGTATCCCGTCAAGATTTGTGATGTGCTCTTTGTGAATCCTACCACCTCTTGAAGCTTTCATATATCACTTGTGGATTGTCGTCGATTTTACAAACGTGATTCTTTCTTCGAGTGATGTCAATTCTTTCTCTAGATGACATCGAGTATGTCGATGATTACTCCAATGTGTGGATCGTCAGGCTAGTGGGTGTTGAGTTTGTTATCCGAAAGTTAAGGGATTGATACTGATATTCTTCTAACAATTAAAGACGATATCCTTCGTGAAAAATTATTGAATGTTAATCTTCTTATTGCTATGATCAAAGCATTAAAAGATAATCCCACTCCATCTTCTGATCTTGTGATCAAGTCTTCCTCTACATCTCTTAACTTTTTCTTGGAGGAGACTAACACATTTGATAATTCTTTAACGATCTGTAACTTTTTGCTTTAATCTGTAGAGATTAGTAGTGGCTGTTACCACTACTCGTTTCTGAGTATTCTTTTTAGATTAGGGAGTTTCTATTCAATGACGATCATATTGAAAAAGGAAATGAGTAGTGGAAGTACCATTACTCATGGTTGATTTTTTCAATATGATTCGTTCATCTTTGATCTTTCAATCAATCTGTGTCCTCCTGCCGATAGGAGTGACTGTTATCATGAGGAGTTCGCCGGTGAACTCGCTCACATCATATCTCCGCCGGAGTATGATTGTTTCTACTTTAAGAATGAGCCCGATCAGGGCAATTTCACGATGGATGTGGTGGAGGATATTTTTTTGATAATTGACATGAGAACAGAGTTCTGTGCGTATATTTTTGCCCATCCATCCAAACCCATTCAACTGGATTCAGATTTCATTCTTTCTAGTGATTCCCTCGGATCCGACCTTGCAGTTTCTTTTCCTTCCGGAATTAGAAACAAGATTTTTGATCCAGGGATATTCATTGGAGGCCAATCCATGATATTTCTATTACTGGATGAATTTTCTTTCTCATTCATCCGTGATCCTCCTTTACCAGTGATTTACACTTTGCTTACATTTTCATCCGAAAATGAGAACAAAGTTGTCAATACTGGTATTCTTGCTTCAGAGGATAAATATCCTCCTTATTCATCACAGGAGGCTTTAAAGCTTCCAAGCTTTCTCATCATAAAAGCCCAATGTTAATTCATGGAGACAACACTCCTAATTTGGGTATTTGTCATCCTCATTTCTATCCCCCTTGACAAGCTCAAGTATGGGGGGATCGAGTCAAGCTTAGTGACCTTAAACAAGCGTTTGGTGGGTGGCAACCTATGCTTATCCATTCTATCTTCTTTCTATTTGCTAATAAGTGTTTTTGTTGTTGTGAGGAGGCTCGCCTCTTCCATTCTCATTTGCTTGTGTTTTTATGATGATTGTCTAGGATTTCTCGGATTGTGATGACTCTCATGCTCGTGGTTTTGTCCTTCATTCACAAGAGCTTCATATCCTCAGCTTTATTTTGGGAATCCGATATCTAAATCTTATCGACTAACAATTATCTTTAAGCATACTTAATAAATGGCTTAGGATTTGCGTATAGACCATTCTTAAAACATTGAGGACAATGTTTAACTCTAGTATGGGAGGGATCTATCGATTTGATTGTGTCTGCAGTTGTTGTTTTTGCATAATCCTGTTTTTACCACCAAAATACCAAAAATGAAAAAAAATACTTTAAAATTTTTCAAAAATAAATTAAGTGTTTTGTCACAATTTGACTTTCATGCTGGGTAGATAAGAATATATTATGACCCAATAGAGGAGCTGAGCTCTAGCTGTTCCTTAACTTTTAGATAAAGCGTTAGTTAATATTCGGAAGAATAATAAAATGATTGAGTTAATAGTATGAGTGAGTTGCTAAACTAAGGTTTATTTGGAATCTTAAGAGCTAATGTATGTTATTTGTGGCATTTTCTTCATAAGCTCCGAACCGACTATTGATACGTGCTATTTTGAAATTAAACTTATAGCAATAATTTGTATGTAGTTGAATTAGCATTTATTTTAGAAATATTTTAGTTCAAATTTATACTTAAATTTTCCAAAAAGAAGTCTTCTCTATATATCGTGAAATAAAGTAAAATGAAAAAAATGATGAAAAATGAAAAAAAAATGATGAATAATAATTAATTAACTTTGGGCTGAATTAAAGTTTGCTGCATTCTTGCCGGACACAACGATGTTGCAGCTTCTAAAGAAAAGGCCCATAGTAAGAATTAATAATACGAGACTGATAATTGTTTGGTGCATCTTGGGCTCACACCGATGTTGCAGCCTTTTTAAAAGGTCGAGGGTCTTACAATTGCATCATGGTTTTGTTTTATTATTAAGTAGTGAATAATAAATTTGTTAGATCTCTTTTGTTTAAATGTAAATATGCTTTTGAACTTTGACTATTTCATTTTTAATGTTGTGATTTTTTTAAATAAGTAGGTATAATCGGGAGGACCTATGATTCTTGAAACAAAGGTCGTGGTCCCTGATATAGTCTCTGTGTGGGTGTCAAAAGCCTTGTCACTTAGGCCGCCAAGGTAAAGGACTAACGGTGCAAACAGTTCTATAACTTCAAGGACCAAAGTTGCACACCTCAAGGACTATAAATGCAATGCAACTATATACTTTCAGGGACCAAAGTTTCCAAAACACAAACCTTAAATCCATACCCGCCATTCACTATTCATCATCTCCCACCTCTGTCCCTTTCATTCCTTGCAACACAACAAAGTAAAACCCAAACCCCACACCATAAAACAACAAACACACAGCTGGCAACCTCTCTCTTCTCTCATTCGTCAATCATGATCCAACGTATATGGTTAAAACCCTTGGTGACCACTTCAATCCAAGGGTCCAAATTGGAGAGGCTAAAAGCTTCATAGCTAAGAGACAAGATGAAGGCAACTAGGGGTTTAAAAATAGCTTATATAAAGAAAGAAGACAGAGAAGATAGAAAGAAAAAACGAAAACGAGGAGTAGTATGGTTGTAGTTTTACTTTTATTTGTAATGTCTTAATTTATGTTTTTTGTCTTTAAATTTCTGTCTTTACATTTCAAAGCCTTGTAATCCTTTTACAGTTAATGAAATTTTGGTTTTCCAAGTTTTCAAATTCGGTCTTTTAAGCTTATGCATTCAAGTTATTTTGTGTTCACAAGTCATTCTCATAAGCTCTTTTAAGCTAATAAGAAACTATTTTTTTTACTTATTCAAAGGTTTTTCAAAAGTTCAATGAAAGTATCTGTTTCATCACCTATAATTTGGATTTTCAAGATTTTGGAAGATAAGCTAACCAAGGAAGAGCTTATGTGTTATTAGACTGCTTATTTCAAATAAGCTGGGTAGGTTAGAGCTAATTAGGTCATTCATTCCCTGTTTTGAGCAAGGGAATAAGGTACATTTTACTTTTTCTCTTTTTGAGCTTATTTTTGCCTTGTTTATTCCAGCTTATTTTTGTGCTTATTTTCCTATTTAAATGCTTATTCTATCTTTATTATGCTTATTTGATATTAACTTATGCTTGTTTTAGTTGATTTCAGCCTAAAATTTGTTTTTTATTTTTAAAGGAGTGTTTGGGTCAAGACCCAAAATGGGTCAAACTGGTTTCAAATTTGTATTTGGTTCTTAGTTAAGTTTTCCTTAGCTCAAATTTAGTGTATGAGTTAGTTCAATCAAGATTTTAAAGCCTAAATCTTAAATTTAAGGTTTTGAGTATGCACTTGTTAAATCTGTGAATTTTCCAATTATCGTAACAACTTATATAGTTAGATCTTTTCTATGTGCTTGTTAGTTCCATTTTCATGTTTATTTGAGTCAAGAAATGCAGTAGTATAGGTTAAGTCTAAGGGAGCTTTTGCCATTTTGTTTTTAAGTTACATCTATCATAGTTGCTTAGTTATCTTTTAGATAAGCTCTTATTAGTTTTAAGTTTTGATTTTTGTTCAATAAGTTCTTTGATGTCCATACTTGATCTGCTTATGCTTATTTTATGTTTTAAAGCTTATTTACTAGCTCAAATTTAAGCCTGCAAAAGCCAATTGTCCTTTAAAAAGAAAACATAAATCAGCAGCTACTGAGTGTGAGTAGGCCTTTTCAATTAGCTTTTTCCTAGCTTAGATGTTTTTCAAACTCCCTTTTAATTATTGCTTATTGTAGCTTATAGGATAATCTTTAAGGGCATATGGGCCTTTAATCCATAAGGATCTATTTAAAAGCTTAAAAATAAGCTCAAAGGGCCCTCTTAGTCTGTTTTCATAGTTTATTGGTCAAAAGTGCTTATAGCTTTTCAAGTGCTTATCTGGTTGTTTTCTTTGCTCATTTTTGCTCATAGATGCTTATTAGGTTAGTTTAGTTATCTATTTTTGCTTAAATTGCTTTTTCCTTTGCTTATTTTGTTATAAAAAGCCAAACAGTTAGCCTTTTGTAGACTTAGTTTTAAAAAGTTAAGTCTCTTAGCTTATTTGCTTATTTCAGTTCTTGGCTAGTTTCCTTTGCTTAATTTTGCTTATTTATGCTTATTAGGTTTGTCTAGTTATTTGTTTTTGCTTATTTTGCTTTTTCATTTGCTTATTTGTTCTTATAAAGCCAAAAAATTAGCCTCTTAGTGCCTTAAGTTTATATTAAGTTTTCTGTCAGCTTAATTTGTGCTTTTCCAGCTTATTTATAAGTCTTCATAAAAAGTTGTAGTTAAGAAAAATGCTTATTTTCATCTTATTAAAAAAGTTGTTTTAAAAGTTTTTTTGCAAAAAAAATAAAAATATGGGAGTAGAGAGGTCTCAAGGATGAGTAGGGCTCGAACCCGAGACCTCCCCTCTCAACCAAAGCTTTAGCATACACACACTCTACCACCGGCACCAGCAGGGCCATCTGGTAAAGTTGTGTAAGATTTATTATATAAGGGGGGTTTTCCCCCATTTGCTTATAAGCCCTTTTGGGCTTATTTCCAGCTTATTTCAATAAGCTGGCAACCCAACTTTATTTTTCCTAGAATCAGCATAAGTCAAGGTACTTTTTGTAATTTTTTTCACATTTTTCGCATTTAGTTTGCTATTTTTAATAATTAATTTTCATTAAAATAGTAATTAATTCATAATAAATAAAATAAAAGTCAAAAAAATATAATTCTTTTTTTTAAAATTTTCTTTTATCATTTAGGACCTAGGAAAAATAAATTTGCATTCGTAGGGTTAAAATTTCAAAATTTGGTTTTGTAAAAAACGGGATTGAATCCCGTTCACGTTTTCCGTGTTTTTAATCTCAAATCGCTCTCATTTTTAGTCTAGTTTTGTTTATTCTCACATTTTAGTCACTTAGGGTTAATTAAAAGTTAAAAAAATCATTTTAGGTTTAAATTTTGATAATTTAGGATTTTAAGTCGCGTTTTTAATACCCGTTAACGTTTTTAGCCCGTATCTTTAATTGCCTTTCTTGTTTGCTTTCTTTTGGTTATTTGTTTTGCACTTTGTTAGTAGAAATAGATTCCAAATCATATCTTTGAGTATTCAAGCATAATTCCCAAACCGATTCTCGATTTTCAAATTCGTGGCCTCGTTAGGACATAATGACCCGTGAATCATACTTCCGGATTTACTACATTGAGAGATTTTTGATTCTTATTCTTATATTATATATTTATATGTATTATGTATTTATTTATATATATATATTTAAAAAGGGTTAGTCAGAAGTTGATCATAAGCCAATCCATAAAATTTAATATTGGATTAAAGTGTAACAAAATAAGTGTCACATCTCTTAATAAAAGAAAATACTCTCCCAGTTATTTGTTTAAAGCTTATAAACAAGTTAGAGATATTATTATAGTATAATCTTTCCCTTTAGCTTAATTGATACAATAAAAAAGAAAGGAAACCTAATTAGTGTCAGAAATTATAGACACTTTGAGAGTTTACAATGTCTCTACATTATGATTAAATCTAAGTTCATATGAAACAAACAAAATTCGGCATCAACATTAAAGTGAGACAATAATTAGTGTCACAACACTTATAACTGTTTGTATAAGAAATGGCAGAATAGTAGAACTTAATCATTATGCCATGTATTATATAAAATTATTTTAGATTGTATTCAACATTATTTAAATCAGAATAATCATGGCATGTATTATATAAAAAGTTTTTAATAGCTTCGCGCTTTCCCGCTCCTCCGCTCCTTTGTGCGTTTTTCTTTTAGAGAGCTACTGTGAAACAAGTCGATTATTGGTTTAAGTTATTTGATCTCATTTTTTCCTTATTAAAATATGTTGTTTAAAAAACTCAAAAAACCAAAAATAATCTTTGTTGGGAATTCACTTTTACGTGACGACATTACAGAATTATCATAGTTTATCATAGTTACATACGCGAGGACTAGAATAGGCAACTATGTATAGTTTAGAGGCGTATGGGCTATAAATACCCCTCTATGGCTTCCATAGAGGGGTTGAGTCATTTGGCATTTGTCAAGTCATTTGTATCCTTCATCCATTTTCCACCTAATATCACAAGTCCATCTTCCACATCTCTCTACTCTCTCTCTCTAGAAATGGCTTTCATGTGGTTTGACTCACCAAGACCACCGGATCTTGGTTTACGTAGACCTTCAATTGGTATCAGAGCCATGGCAACATACTCTTGGGTCGGTTTTGATTTTTATGGTCTGTTCGGTCTTGTCACTATTTGTGTATTGTATTCGTGTGTGTTGTGTTTGATGATTAGTTGTGGTATTTGGTTGAGCTTATTAGGTTCGGCTTAGTTTTTTTTATTTTCTTTTCTCTACTCGGCATTCTTTTCTTTTGATTAATTTGGATAAAACTTGTTTTAAAAATGATGTATTAACATTTTTTTGTCACGTGGGACTTAGGCAAACTGTGGTCTATTGTTTCATTATTTCATTTCTTTCCTACTGTTTCACGTGTCTTTAACACAAGCTACACAGTATCAATCGAACGAGTGACAACAAAGAGCATCGAACTAGACGGCGTGCTTCAAGGATCGAACTAGAGTGCATCGAACGAGTGTTTTTTAAGATTTCGATCGAACGAGTGTTTTTGTGTTTCGATCGAACGAGTGTTCATTGTTTCGATCGAACGAGCTTCATCTTTGTTTGATCGAACGGAGATTTCTTAATTATTTTTTTTTAGTGCATCTTCCATCACCATGAAACAAGCTATTTGAATCAAGCACCATCGAACAAGCACGAATCGAACAAGTAAGATTGCAAGGAATTTCGAGTACGAGTGGTTTTTCTATAAGTACCGAACGAGTACTGTTCTATGTGTTTTACGCGGTTTTCGGGTTCGATCTTTTGATTTTTAGTGTCGTAAACCTATGGGTCGTTTAACTATATTCCGTTGCGACGTTGTCATCGTTCGTCAACGTGTATTTCGGAATTTCACCGACGATTTACCGTATCACTCGTCGAGACAATAACGATTAACGTCATATATATTTAATTTGATATACGAAAAAAGAGGAAAAAAAAATGGGAGGGAATTCGCTGTCTGTTTACAGACTATTCTGAAATTGTGCTATTGTTTAGTCCCTGGACTTAATACTCCAATTATCTTTTTGTCCAACTTATTATTAATCCCTCATCGTTAAATCAATATTTCACCGTTACACCTTTCAAGTGACAAATCAACCGTTTCTCATTTAAAGCTCACGTACTTCAAGTTTAACAACGATTTCACCAACAACAATTAATTTTTTATTCACGGTTTTTTCTTGATTTAGTAAAATCCCGTAAAAGTCGATCCTTTTTACGGTTTAAGTCATAGAATTGTAAAATCCCTCTGGAACGTTAATTGATAACAACAACACAACAAACATGATACATAACACTAAAAATGATCCGAATAAGATTCACTAAATGACAAAGTGACAAGATTTGTGATGAGATCGAGATCAATTTGGATAAAGAATCATGAAACTTAAAGGCTAGATTTGGAATTAATTTTTGTGACTACGGAGTTGATCGGGTATCACTTATTTGAGATTGAAGTGGCATTTTACGAAGGCGTGTTCTTATTTTATCTTGGATGGTGGGGTTGGTTGGATGCATGATTTCAATGAAACTTTGTCGAGCTTAATTTAAGTTGTGAAAGACTTGGTTTTTATAGTTTCCAGCAGTCAAGGTGGCTGGTTGTAAGACCTGGTTAAACTATCACTTAAAGGAGTTACATTGTAGTATTCAGTGTCACCACCGCTTAGCGTTGTGGATAAGCGCAAGAGGTGATGAAGTTCTTACTTTGGCCAAGGGTATTGAGTACTTAGCGATTGCCTTTGGAGCACAATATTCCTACACCGTTCTTCCAACATTAGCGCTAGCTTAAGTCACTAAGAACGGAAAGATTCTACTTCTGTTTCAAGTTTGGATATCTGGTTTTACTTCATCTAGTGGATACTTCAAAAGCTACATAATCGGTTGGTAACATGATAGCCAGAGAGAGGTGATGAGTAGAGATTTGATCAGCAATTGATTCTACGGGTTAAATCTGAGCTAATTTATTCTCACACAAAGTACTACAAGTAAGAGATGGCGTCCAAGGTGTTGCTGATTCCGACGTGATCGAAACAGCAAGTAGGACGGAGAAGATTTACCCTTGAGCCTTTTGCGAGGAGAAGGATTCACCTTGAGCTGTGCTTCTTTTTTTTGAAAAGAGTGACATGGAGCATTCTTTCTTGAATTTTTTAAGTTAGGCTATGCGGGAAGGACATATGTCATAAACGCAGAGAATATCGTCGCTTTAAAATTATGCTTTTTGGGTGGCATTTCTTCAGCACATGGGGGGGAAGTGATATCTTGAGAAGTTTTGTTTGCTTATTTGACCTTTCAGGGGGAAGCGGTGTGAGAAGAATTATTTAAGTGTGATAAGATAGATACGTTGCTCTGATCCAGTAATGCTTACCCAAAGACGATCAATCACTAAGCTTATTCTTAAAAAGAGCAGTAATATTTGATGTGGTATCCTACCAGTTCCGCTGTGCACTTAATTATTCTAAGCTTGTTAGTAAGCTTTGAAACTGCTCAAGAGAGGATTGCTAGTTTGGGGGGAAGCTTTGAAAGCTTCTAAATTAAGAATTGTGGCTGAATTAGGGGGAAGAGGTTTCAATTGTAGGTTTGGGGGGTAGCTTTTAAAGCTTCTAAATCCAAGAATATGTGGCACGGAATTAAGGGGAAGACTAATTCAGAAAGCTTCTCTTAACCAGAACGTGAATGGGTTATTAGTCCGTGCACCTATTTCAGTACTTTCCCCTACTATGTACTACAAAGATGAGTCATTTTGGCAGGGCAGGACTGAATGTCAACACCACAGATGACGTTCATCAGCATATGAAGCTTCATGGAAGTTCTTGTTCTTATTCAATATGTACTTTTTAGGATAATATTGTAAGTAATTCTGTAAATCGTCTCCGTGGGGAAGTTGTTGGGATTCACTTTTACGTGAACGACATTACAGGGAATTCATCATAGTTTATCATAGTACATACGCTGAGGACTAGAATAGGCAACTATGTATAGTTTAGAGGCGTATTTGGGCTTTAATATACCCCTCTATAGGCTTTCCATAGAGGGTGTGAGTCATTTGGCATTTGTCAAGTCTTTAGTAATCCTTATTCATTTTCACCTAATATCCAAGGTCCATCTTCCACATCTCTCTACTCTCTCTCTCTAGAAATGGCTTTCATGTGGTTTGTACTCACCAAGACCACGGATCTGGTTTACGCTAGACTTCAGTCTTCTTTTACCCTCTTTGTCATTTATAATTCTTCTTCTTATACCTACTTAAATTGTTTAATTCTTATGGCCTCATTCGACTATCGTTTAAATCCCCTTTACACGATTAAAGAATGCTCGTCTTGTGGAGCTTTGTACACTACAGACTATTGTTGTTCTAATGTGGGTCTCGTAGACAAGATTGTTCGTGATCCTAATCCGATTTCTTATGATGAAACCCCCGACTCACCTTCACAACCCCTAGACAAGATCATTCGTGAACGACCCCCTCAGAATTGTGCAACTTGTGGAGACCCGGTTGATGGTCTATATTGTTGACCTTGTGCTTTTGTGCGAAAGTGTTTTAATGAAGGTTGGTTTACAATTCATGATGAAAACAAAATTCTAAACACTTTCGAGTCATCCAATGACGATACTAACGTTGTTAGTGCACCCCAAGAGCCATTCGTTGTCAAACAGGACCCCGGTAAAAATTCCTCGCAAAGTCCTCCACATATTGACCACAATTGTTGTTACGAGTGTGGTGATTCGTTAGACGATATCTTTTGTCAACGATGTACTTGTAAGTCTTGTGGGAAAGGTGCTCATTATGGTTACAATTGTCCACCGCAAATTCCGATTATCTCTAATCCGGAACCATGCTACAATCAAAACCTTAATGAGATCCTACAAAATTTGCAAAGTTTGCAACAACAATGTCTTTTTGGTACATGCCAACAATGTGGTTGTAATGAATATGATGGAGTTTGTTTTTATTGTACTGTTGGAAATGGAACACCAATCAATTTTTCAACTCCGTACTCTTCTAACGATTCTCTAAGTTTTGCAAACCACCCTCCACAAAACTTTCAAAATTTTCAACAACAATATCCTTGTTGTGAAAATTGCGGGGGACCTCATGAAACTTACCAATGTCAACCAATGAATGAAGACTATTATCATGAGCAAAATTCTTGCTATGATCCTAATTCTTTTGGTTTTGACCAATTTCAACCCCCGCAATATACCGTCAATCATCTTATCTTCAATGCTCAAAATACGCTTCTTAATGCTCAAAATAAGCTTCTTAATTCTCAAAATAAGCTTATAGAGCAAATGACATCCATATGTGATATGGCTGGTTAAATTATGCAAAAGAAGGAAGAAGAAAAGCGACTTGCGGAAGAGCAAATGGCCAAAGATTGATATCAGAAGATTCCCATTTTCTACGATGATGACGATGACGAAGAAAGTTCCATTCCCTTGAAAGATATTATTACTTCTAGACTTCCTCTGTGTGTTGCAGTCACACCTGTTTAACTAACCGAGGAGCCCGTTGACTCTCTCATAATAGAGGATGAGCATCTTGACACTATTCCGGTAACGGAATCGGACGAAGTAATAAAGTCTAGTGTTGAGGAGCTTGTCCCAATCCCAAGTAAGTCCGAGGGTATTTCCGACAGTGTGTGTGATGTGCCTCTTTGTGATAACCCTACCCCTCTTAAAGCTTTCAAAGATCACTCTGAGATTGTCGTCGATTCCAACGATGATTCTTCTTCGAGTGATGACGATTTTTTCTCTAGTAAGGACATCGAGTATGTCGATGCATCACCTCCCGATGCTGAGATCGTCAGCTTAAAGGTGGTTGATATTGTTATCCCGAAAGTTAGAGGGATTGATACTGATATTCTTCTAACAATTAAAGACGATATACTTCGTGAAAAATTGTTGAATGTCAATCTTCTTATTGCTAAGATCAAAGCATTAAAAGATAATCCTACTCCATCTTCCAATGTTATGACCAAGTCTTCCTCTACTTCTCCTAACTTTTTCTTAAAGGAGACTAACACCGTTGATAATTCTTTACCCAAAACTGAAACTTTTTGCTTTAATCAGGAAGAGATTAGTAGTGGCAGTCCCACTTCTTATTCAGATTTATCTCTTCCGGATTATGAAGCTTTTTATCTCGATGACGATCATGTTGAAGAGAAAAGTAGTGGCAGTACCACTACTCATGCTGATTTTTCTCAATATGATTCGTTCATCTTTGATCTTTCGAATGATTCGTTTCCTCCTGCCGATAGGAGTGACTTTTATCATGAGGAGTTCGCCGATGAACTTGCTCACATCATATCTCCATCGGAGTATGATTGTTTCTACATTAAGAGTGAACCCGATCCGGGTGAGTTGACTAGTATTGTTGACTCTGGGATTCGTGAGAATGTTATTTCTATGACAAATGTAAATTTACCATTCGAGGATGCCCAATCTCCTCTCTTCGCTTATGTTGTATAGATCTTTCTTGCTTTTCTCACATATCCCGTTACTCCTCCATATCTTCTCTCCTGTGGGAATGAAGATACCATTTTTGACCCCGGCATCTCCGTTTATCATTCTTTTATGCCGAGTGTATCTCATCGGAGTGGAACTTTCATGAAATTCAATGTTTATCCAACCCACTTGAATGAAAGTGCGATGGAGATTTTATCTTCCACTTGCTCCCCCATGGACCAATGAATTCGGGGTTGAGTCGGGCTCAAGACTCGGTTAACAAAAATAAGCGCTTCGTGGGTGGCAACCCATGCTTATCCTAGTAGTAGTAATGAATAAGTGTTTTGTGTTGTGATGAGGCTCGCCTCTACCTTTCTCATGTTTTGTGGTTTTTGTTGTATGTCTATGATTGACGGATTTTTGAAGCCTCTCTTGCTTGCGGTTTTTTCCCTTCGATCACTCGAGCTTCAAATCCTTAGCTTCATTTGGGGAATCCAATATCCAAATCTTATCGACTAACGTTTATCATTAAACATACTTAATAAACGGCTTAGAGTGACGTAGAGACCCTTCTTAAAACATTGAGGACAATGTTTAATTCTAGTATTAGGGGGGGATCTATCGATTTGATTATGCCCGCAGCCGTTGTTTTCACGTAATCCCGTTTTTACCACCAAAATACCAAAAAAATGAAAAAATTTAAAATTTTTCAAAAATAAAATAAGTGTTTTGTCACAATTTTGACTTTCCTGCTGAGTAGAATAAGAATAAATTTTGACTCGATCGAGCGTGTTGAGCTCTAGCTTGTTCCTTAACTTTTAGACTAAGCATTCGCGTAACGCTTCAATCTTCTTTAACCTCTTTGTCATTTAATTCTTCTTCTTATCCCTCTAAATTGTTTAATTCTTATGGCCTCATTCGACTATCGTTTAAATCCCCTTTACACGATTAAAGAATGCTCATCTTGTGGAGCTTTGTACACTACAGACTATTGTTGTTCTAATGTGGGTCTCGTAGACAAGATTATTCGTGATCCTAATCCGATTTCTTATGATGAAACCCCCGACTCACCTTCACAACCCCAAACATCTTTGTTAAATCAACGTCATTGTTTTCATTGTAAAGATCCGTTAGAAGAACATGAACATTGTAAATGGTGTACTTGCATGAGGTGTGGATCTGGACTTAGTAAATTGGATTTGCTTTCATTGTGTGCATCAGAATAAAAATTCATCTCAACGACTCCCTAATTGTCCCAAGTGTGGAGACCCGGTTGAAGGTCTATATTGTCAACAATGTGCTCTAAATCAAAAGAAATTGGAGGAAGTTTTCCAAGACTTCCAAGACACTTTCTAGTCATCCAATGACGATACTAACGTTGTTAGTGCACCTCAAGAGCCATTCGTTTTCAATCAAGACCCCGGTAAAAATTCCTCGCAAAGTCCTCCACATATTGACCATCATTGTTGTTACAAGTGTGGTGATTCGTCTAATGATATCTTTTGTCAACGATGTACTTTCGAGTCTTGTGGGAAAGGTGATCATTATGGTTATAATTGTCCACCAAAAGTTCTGGTTATCTCTAATCCAGAACCGTGTTAGAATCAAGACTTTAATTTCACAACGTTGTCAACAACAATATATTTTTTGTTGTACCTGTTTGTGGGCCCGCATGAGACTTTTCCATTGTCAACCGTTTGAATTATAATAAACCTAATCCTGTTATGATTCACTTATTCCCGGTTATGACCAATTGATAATTATCACCCACAACACTTTATCCTTGTTTGAGAAAATTTCGAGGAGCCTCATGAAAACTAACCAAAAGTCACCAATGAATTGAAGACGATTATCATAGCAAAATTCTTTGGCTATGATCCTAAGTCTTTTTTGGTTTGACCAATTTTAACCCCCGCAATATACCGTCAATCATCCAATTTTCAATGATCAAAATGAGCTTCTTAGTTCTCAAAATAAGCTTATGGAACAAATGACAACCATATGTGATATGGGTAGGTACAATATATGCAAAATGAAGGAAGAAGAAAAGGCGAATTGCGGAGATCAAGCAGCTAAAGATCGATATTAGAAGATTCCTATTTGCTATATGATGACTAGGACTATACCCATTGCAATACACACCCTTTTATCACCGAGGAGCCCGTTGACTCTCTCATAATGGAATCGAACAAAGTAATAAAGTCTAGTGTCGAGAACCTTGTCCCGATCCCAAGTGAGTCCGAGGGTATTCCCGACAAGATGTGTGATGTGCCTTTTCGTGTTAATTCTCCGCCTCTTGACATTGTCAAAAGATTAATTTGAGGGTTTCTCCGATTCTAACGATGATTCTACTTCGATTGATGATGATTCTTTCGCTATTGACGACATCGATTATGTTGAGGCATCACCTCCCGATTTTGAGCTCGTCAGCTTAGAGGTGGATGTAGAATGTGACCCTACCACCGAAAGATGGAGAAATGAGGACGATGGTCTTCGAGAAAAATATCGAAACCAAATCTCTTATGTGCTAAATCGAAGCATTAAAAGATAATCCCACTCCATCTTCTGATTTTGTGACCAAGTCTCCCTCCACATTTCCTAACTTTTTCTTGGAGGAGACTAACACCTTTGATAATTCTTTACCCGAATCTGAAACTTTCTGCTTTGATTTGGAAGAGAATAGTATGCGTACCACTACTTGTTCTGATTATTCTCTTCCGGATTATGAAGTTTTCTATCTCGATGACGATCATATTGAAGAGAAGAGTAGTGGCAGTACCACTACTCATTCTGATATTTCTCTTTCTAAATATGATTCGTTTATCTTTGATCTTTCGAATGATCCATTTCCTCCTGCCAATAGGAGTGACTTTTATCATAGGGAGTTTGCCTATGAACTTGCTCACACGTATCACCACCGAGTATTATTGGCTTCTATTAAAATAAGAGTGAGCCCGATCCGGGTGAGTTGACTAGTATTGTTGACTCTGGGATTCGTGAGAACGTTCTTTCTACGACAAATGTGAATTTACCATTCAAGGATGAAAAATCTCCTCTCTTGGCATATGTTGTATGGATCTTTCTTCTTTTTCTTACGTATCCTGTTACTCCACCATATCTTCTCTCTTGTGGGAATGAAGATACCATTTTTGACCCCCCGGAAAAAAACATCTCCAATTATCATTCTTTATGCCGAGTTGTATCTCATCAAGTGGAACTTTCATGAAATTCATATTTTATTCCAACCACTTGAATTGAAAGGTCCGATGGATGATGTAATCTTCACTTGCTCCCCCAAAGGATCTATGAATTTCTGTGGGTCGAGTCAGGCTTTAAGACTCGGTTAACAAAATAAGCGCTTCGTGGGTGCTACCCTTTCTTATCCCTAAATATTAATAGTATAGTATTAATAATAAAGTGTTTTTGTTGTTGTGAGGAGGCTCGCCTCTTCCATTCTCGTTTGCTTGTGTTTTTGTGATGATTGTCCAGGATTGTCTTGGATTTTTGAAGCCTCTCGTGCTGGCAGTTTTGTCCTTCGTTCACTCGAGCTTCAAATCCTCAGCTTCATTTGGGAATCCAATATCCTAATCTTATCGACTAACGTTTTTCTTTTGGCACACTTAATAAACGGCTTTTGAGTGACGTAGAGACCCTACTTAAAACATTGAGGACAATATTTAGTTCTAGTATGGGGGGTCTATCGATTTGATTGTGCCTGCAGTCGTTGTTTTCACGTAATCCCGTTTTTACCACCAAAATTCAAAAAATATTGTGATTTTGTGCAAAAATTGAAAATTTCAAAAAGAAAATAAGTGTTTTGTCACAATTTTGGCTTTCCTGCTGGGTAGAATAAGAATAAATTTTGACTCTATAGGAGCGAAGTTTGAGCTCGTAGCTTGTTCCTTAACGTATTAGGACTAAAGCATTCGGAAATTCGCAAAGGCACCCCACAAAAAAATATAGAGTAAATTATGAGTTAGCAATGCTAAACAAGGATTTAAGTTGGAAGATGCTAAACAAGGATTATTTGGAAATCTTAAGAGCTCATAAATGTAGTTTGTGGCTTTTTCTCCCATAAGCTCCTAACCGGACTAATAATACGTGCTATTTTTGAAAATTAAACTTAAATCAACAATTTTTGAGATGTAGTCAATAATAATTTAGTTCAAATTTATACTTAAATTTTCCAAAAAGAAGTCTTCTCTATATATCGTGAAATAAAGTAAAATGAAATGAAAAAAAATAAAAAAAATATGAAAAATATGATGAAAAATGAAAAAGAATGATGAGTAATAATTATAAACTGTGGGCTGATAAAAGTTTGTTGCATCTTGCCGGCTCACAACCGATGTTACAGCCTTCTAAAAGGTCGAGGGTTACAATTGCATCAATGTTATGTTTAATGTTACGTGTAATTTAATAAATATAGAGAAAATCTCTTTTTCTCAAATTTAAATATGCTTTTAAACTAAGACTGTTTCATTTTAAGTTTTTCTAAATAAGCTATGTATATACGGGAAACCTAAGAGTTTTTGAAACCAAAGGTCCGTGAGTCCCGATACTAGTCTCTGTGGGGTGTCAAAAGCCTGGTCACTTAGCCGCAAGGTTAGGATGTGCCGAGACGAAAGTCGCTACATGGGATGATCTCACCTTCAAACTCATTATTCTCGGGTGGAACGTGATGCATAAAATTTTGCAAAACGTTGATCCATGGTTGAAATTTGAAATAGCACATTCACCTAATATATAATAATTGTCAGGAGTGAAAAGTTCACAAGTTATAAATATGAGTAGTGTTAGCATCTTAACTTATATTTAACGGTGATTTCATTTTAAGCTTGGTTTGGAATAAGTGAAAAGTCAGGAACGATGAATTTATCCTTTTTGGGACATTTTAGGATTGAAATGTTTCTTGTTCTATGATTCCTAAAAGTTATAAAAATAACGAAAGTCAAATATGTTAGTTAGTTGCTTAAAAAGAAAAAAATACAAAAAAATAAGAAAAAAGGAAAAATACAAAAATATGTGTGAATAAGTGTATAAATATTTAAAAATGGTAAAGACGGGGCTTTTCAAAGCTATTGATTCTTTAATTCCCCTTGACGAACACTTAGCTACTTTTCAAGGTAATTAGTCGAGAGGGATTGAGATTCTTAGTTTTCTTAAGTGTTTACTTATGGCATTGTGTGAGGACACGACAATAGTTTAGTATGGGGGATTTTAGTATGTGCTTAATTACACATACCATTTTCCATTAAAAACGGACTTAAATGACCAAAAACGTACCAAAAATACATTGTATTTGTATGTTTTGCATTTGTATTGTGCAGGTAAAGGATATTTAAGGAAAGACAAAAACGACAAAACTGAGCACGAGAACGGAAAGAGCGTGAAAGTCAAAGACAAAAAAAAAGTCAAAGTCAAAATCAAGTCAAAGTCAACCCCGGGAAGTGGCATTGGAAAGAGCATCGAAAACCAAACTCGAAAACCTAAATTGTCAAAAGTGGGCCCACCCGTACCCACCTAGTGGGCCCGGGTCAGCCCACTTATATATTACACCCATTTAAACCTTTTTTAAATAACCCACTAGCCCAAACCCTTACCAAATATACCCAGCCCAATCTATGAGCCCAAACCAAACCATTAACCACTTAACACCCGTTAATCCATAGCACCCTTATACCCTTTGCATCGTTAGTCCTCAAGGACTAACAATGTCAGTCCAAAATGACTAACAGTGCAAATACTTTCCAAAAACAGGGGAGTAACCCCGTTCAAAATCAAATCCACTGTATATCTTTTCCATTTTTCTCGCCAACCCTCAAGTAATAACTGTTTATTGTCGTCTTCCTTTCACCCTGCGACATATGGCCAAAACATCACTATCCCATCAAACCCCACCCCATATAACACCAATTGCCACCTTGGCAATCCTAAAAAACCCTATTCGTCCATGGTAAAAGACAAAAATAAAGGGTTGAGATCGTTTGGCTTAGGCACCACTCAAGATAAAGGGCTAAGATTGATTTGGGACTTATCTCACACAGAAAACACAAGAAACACACAAAAAGAAGGCTACATGGACTATAAAAGAAAAGAAGACAGAGAAGAAAAGCAGTAACTTAGGAGTAGTATAAACTTACTTTTTAATGTTTTAAATTTATGTCTTTAAATTCTGTCATTTTAAACTTTCAAGTATTGTAATCCTTTTATGTTTAATGAAATTTTAGTTTTAAAGTGTTTTAAGCAATTCTGTCTCTTTTAATCTTTATGCATTTAAGCTTATTTATGTTTACAAGTCAATTCTAAAAGCTCTCATAAGCTTTTAAAACCTGTTTTGCTAATTTAAGCTTTTTCAACAACTTTTGTGATATTTCTGTGTCATTGGAATCAAGAATTCTAGTTTTAGCTTATGGATGATAAGCCAAAAAGGGATGGGCTTATGGACCCCACTGGCTTGTTTATAACAAGCAAGAGCTTGTAGAATAAGCTCTATTGAGCATATATTAGCCTTGTTTTGAGCAAAGGCAATTGTAAGTCACTTTTCTATTTTCTAGCTTATTTACTATTCATTAGCTTATTTATGCTTTTCACTGCTTACTGTTGATTATTATTATTGTTTAATGCTTAGTTATGTTTGCTTATTACTTGAATGTCATTTAGTTAAGTTTTCACTTAAAACTGCCATGTTATTGCTTTGAACTGCTTATCTTTATTTGCTTATTGTATGTGCTTATTTTTGGTTGGATTTTGCTTAAGATTTCTTATTAGTCTTTGCTTGCTATCTGTTCTCAAAATTCCTCGCTTTAATCTTTAAAAACCAACCTTAAAATTACTTTTAGAAAACTTAAAGGGGTGTTTGGGACAGTAGGTCAAAAATGGTCAAATTTGTCTAAAAAACATTTGGGTCACTTTGCCAGCTTGTAACAGCCTTTTTAAGATGTTTTTAATCTGTTTCTAAGATTTTTAAAGTCATTAAGCTTGTTTTGAACTTTTTCTATAAGTTACTTCAAAACTGTGGTGACAAAACAGTTTTGAAGTACTTATTTGTCTAAGTCTTTTTAACCAGGGTTTTAAGAATTGGTTTAATGTCCTTTTTGATGTCTTAATGCAGTAGGATAGTTGTTTTTAGTTTACTTGTGTTTTATCAATTCTGTCAAAGTTTTTGTTAAGTAACTTTTAGTATAAAACTGCTTTTTCATTTCCAAAAATTAATTTAGTTAAAAGTGTTTTTAGGATCTGAAATTTTGAGCATAAGCTCATTGGAGGTCAAACTCCATCTATTTTAACCTATTTTTCATTTTGAAGCTTATTTTCTAGCTTATTTGTAGGCCTGCATAGTGCTATTTCTCTTTTTAAGAAAACCAAAAAATGCATACTGTCTGAAAAACAGCCATTTTCACTTCACTTTTTTATAGCCTATAAATTTCAAACTCTTTTCTCTTTAGTGTTTTAGAAAGCTTATAGGCCAATCTTTTTAGGTGTATACCTCCTCAAGCCATAAGGTTCCATCAAAGGGCTTAAAAATAAGCCCAAAAGTGGTCTCTTAGGCTGTTTGCCTGTTGTTTTTTTGGCCTATTTTGCTTATTTGCTTTTTTGCCTTTAGTTGCTTATTTCCTTGGCTTATTTTTGTCACATTTGCTTATTAGGTTAGTATAAGTCTTTTTAGCTAATTTAACTTAGGTATAAGCTTATTTAAGCTTATTTGTTCTGTTAGTTTAGAACTTTAAGAATTTAAGCTTTTTAGAGGTTCTGTCATGTTAGCTTATTCTTCTTTTGCTTATTTATGTTCCTATTTGCTTATTAGGAGTAGGTTTAAGTCTATTTTTGCTTATCTTAAGTTCTTTTAGCTTATTTTGTTCTTAAAATAGCTTAACAGTTTTAGCTCTATAGTAACTTAGAAAAAAAAAACTCACTGTCATCTTTAAGCTTAATTTTTGGCTTATTTAGAACTTTTCAAAAATAATTCCAAGTTTTAAAAGTGATTATTTTTAAGCCCTTAACAACTTTGCTTTTAAAAGTTTTTCTAAAAAAAAGACTTGAGAAGTTGGGAAGTCATGGGTGAGCAGGGCTCGAACCCGTGACCTCCACAACCTCTCCAAAGACTTAACATACACACACTCTACCACCGGCACCAGTAGGGCCATCTGGTAGAGTGTTGCACAATTTATTATATAAGGGGGTTTTTTCCCCCATTTGCTTATCAGCCCTTTTGGGCTTATTTCTAGCTTATTTCAATAAGCTGGCAACCCAACTTTATTTTTCCTAGAATCAGCATAAGTCAAAGTACTTTTTGTAATTTTTTCACATTTTTCGCATTTAGTTTGCTATTTTTAATAATTTAATTTCATTAAAACAGTAAATAATTCATAATAAATAAAATAAAAGTAAAAACAATATAATTCTTTTTTTCAAAATTTTCGTTTATCATTTAGGACCTAGAAAAAATAAATTTGCATTTGTAGGGTTAAAATTGTAAAATTTGAGTTTTCAAAGAACGGGATTGAATCCCGTTCTCGTTTTTCGTGTTTTTAAGCTTAAATCACTTTCGTTTTTGGTCTAGTTTTATTTATTCTTACATTTTAGTCACTTAGGGTTAATTAAAAGTAAAAAAATCACTTTAGGATTAAAATTTGATAAATTAGGTTTTTAAGTCGCGTTTTTACGTTCCCGTTTTAGGTTTTAACTTAAATTGCTTTCGTTTTAGGGTTTCTTTTACTTGTTTTTGCATTTTTAATTGTAGAAATAGAATCCAATCAAATCTTTGATTGTTCAAGCATAAATTCTAAACCGATTCTCGATTTTCAAATTCGCGGCCTCGTTGGGACATAACGACCCATGTCCGGTTTTAAACTTTGTGAATAACGAAGCGAGAAACCGATACTTCCGGATATATATATTTTTATTTGTGAATTTAAACTTATTGCTTTTTGGATTTTAAAAGTGTTTTGTTTATTTTCACCTATATTATATTATATATACAGTATAAATTGCTTACAACCACATACATAATTTGATTCATATAAAAAAACAGTAACAAAAAGCATGAGCCAGAAATGACCCGTAACTTCAGCTACCAACAACAATACTGCCATCAATTACCTGAAGATGTTTGGTCCATAGGTAAGCTGATTTTTTTAGAATCGGGGACAAATATGTACGTCTGCAAGACATGGAAGGACCATTATATTCACATAATCTAAACTTTAGGCTCAGATAAGTGAGCATTCGGATATGACGATACGACCGCCATGGCTGCAAACTCAGCAAGCTTGCCCAGCCAAGATGCACGCAATCTAAATTTTGATTATATCTCCTTAGAGACGCGCAAATATTATCATCACAGCCTCTTGAAACACGACAGCTATAAAAGCAGCCTTTGTAACCACACGCATATCAGACGCGACTACAGCTTACAACAACCATAGAATCGGGTCAAAAAGCAGATCGGGACGAACAATCTCAAGGGTAAATCGACGTATACATAATTTGATTCATATCAAAAAACAGTAACAAAAAGCATGAGCCAAAAATGACGCGTACCTTCAGCTACCAACAACAATACTACCATCAATTACCTAAAGATGTTTGGTCCATAGGTAAGCTGTTTTTTTAAGAAATCGAAACATATATTTACGCCTGCAAGACATGAAAGGACCATCATATTCGCATAATCTAAACTTTAGGCTCAGATAAGTGAGGAAACAACCAGTAACAAAAATTACAGGTATTTAGCCTTGTTCAAATACTTCTTTACCACTACTAATTTGCAGATGTAGCCCTTTCACTAATGTGGTTTCACATCAACAATACAAACATGTGTCATTAAACATGTAACCCATGTTAATGGTTAACTCATTATCGGCCAAGATTACAAACCGCTCATCGTCACACACCGATCAACATCGCCACACAATATAAACGGCGACAACGAAGAGATCAGTGGCATCGAAGAGACAATTAACCGAATCTAATCATTAATCTCTATTCTAAAACTTGACTTCCTTATACTCACAAAATGAATAGTTTACTGATATTCAAATTATCACACACCGATGAACATCGCCACACACCATAGACGGTGGCAAGCAATCAGCGGCATCGAAAAGACTGTAGCGCTAGAAACAGTCAGCAACAAAAGTTAAAGATATTTAGCCTTGTTTAGATACTTCTTTACCACTGCTAATTTGCACCTGTAGCCCTTTGACTACTATGGTTTCAAAGCAACAACACAAACATGTGTCAGCAAACACGTAACCCACCTTTATGGTTAACTCATTATGGGCCAAGATTACAAACAGAGCATCGTCACACACCGATCAACATCGCCACACACTATAAATGGTGGCAACGAAGAGATCGGTGGCATCGAAGAGACAATTAACCGAATCCAATCATTATGATAGTAAATCATTAACTGAATCCAATTTCTCACACATAAAATTAACCGAATATAATCTTTATCATAAATAAAACCCCCAACAATCACAGAAAACAGAAACCCGAAACCCTAACCCAATAACCTTAATTAAGATAATCGAATTTTAAAGAAATAATATAAAAAATCAAATAAAAAAATGGAAATCAGAACATACCTTATGGAAGCAAATCTAACAAAATGAAGATAGATCCCCAAAACACAAAAATATATATGAATCATAGACATGTGGCATTCAAGAGAGTAAGGAGAAACAAATGGTTAACACATAATCAAGAATGGTTTACAGGTGTTAAAAATCTACAACAACAATGACACTAAGCAATTTGATAACCCAAAAATTATAAATTACTCACCATGAAAACCCACTATGAAGACATCTAACTGATTTGTGAATGAAGTTGCAGAGGCAGCACTGACCCAAAAGAGATGAAGTGAGTGAGAAAGTATAATTTAGTAACCATCAACACCTACTATGGAGACAATAGCCACTATAAGGATTCATAAAGGCATAAAAAATCAACTGAAACCTCCACTAACAGGTTTGTGAGTAGGAGATGAAGATTAAAATAAGATATGAAATAATTAAATAAGATGAAAGCTATAGATACGCAAGATAGTAATTTCAAAAGACCAAAATACGTAACCAACTAATTTTTTTTACTAGTATTCTCAAAATGCTTTCAAATTTTGATCGATATATGTAATG